>JAOTQE010065420.1:0-17847 GCA_025631205.1 Nesometra sesokonis
TTCCGATTTTAATTCGTCGCGAATATTTACGAATTTCGTTGCGCACAGCGTAGTAAATAGCGGAAATATAGCGGTCCGGCGTGATTTGAATTTTATCATTAATTTTTTAACTTTTTTATAACGATCCAAAACGCCGTTTCAAAACGGCGATTTTGGAATAACGATCGATAGGAAAAGAGGCTTAAGGACATGTCCAAGTATGGTGATGATGTGATGTCATCATAACCATATATAGACATATCCATATCTTTTGTCACAGAAAATTTGCTAGTTTGGACCGCGCTCTATGCAAGGCTTATTATAATACATGGTGTGAAAACCTAGGTTGTTCAAACACAAGTGTTGTGTTAGAGACCATGTCGAAATTATCCTGCTGCAGTTACTGCAGTAATTTGGTCAATCTTAGTTGAGAAGTTGAATAAGAATTACTGAAAAGAAAATGTCGAAGTGTGACCTCATGTGTCAATGAAGTCACCAAAGAAAAATTTATGGCACTGGATTATCTCAGTAACTGCAGTAGATTAAATAGTAATAAATTACTGCAGTAACTGCAGTAGAATATTTTTGACACGGTTCCTTAGCTAACACTAGCAATAAGAAATTTTGAAATTGTCACAAGTGACATTTCCTATAAATTTGATTGGCCAATGCACAATGATTTTAAAGTTTGCATTTTCAAAGCAGACTGATTGACAGGGTAAATCTATATGAAGACAGGGTCAGTGTACAAAGCTCATTATCAAATATTAATCTCGCCTCTAGCACTAGTTATGCCACAGACATTGTTTAATCGCCGACTGTGTTTTGACAAATGGGGCATGTGATGGAAGAACCACCAAGTTATCACAAAATTGAAAAATATAGCTGATTTTCAAACCATGTTACACATTTTGTAAGCTTTTAATTGAGGGATCAATTATTAAAATCGGACATCTGTAACTGAAGTTATGGAACAAAATATACAGATTTTTTTTTTAATTGGTTTATATTTCCTGTTGTTTATTTGCTTGTTCCTCTAACTTCCTGTGTGACAGCTTGGTGGATTTTCCATGACTACCCTCAAATAATCTTATGCCACATACATTACACTATCCTTAATCCATAACACTACAAATGTCTTAATCCCATATCCCATCAGTGGACACCTCATCAAGCTAAGGTTGACTTGCCTGGTTATTTTTTTAACAAATATAATAGTGTATTTATGATTTTTATGTAGGTTGAATGGTATTACCAACGGGCATTAGAGATCTACCAAACAAGACTAGGGCCTGACGATCCAAATGTCGCCAAAACGAAAAACAACTTAGCCTCTGCCTACCTTAAACAGGGCAAATACAAGGCAGCGGAGACGCTCTACAAGCAAGTCTTAACAAGGGCGCATGAAAGGGAGTACGGGGTAGACGATAAACCTATATGGATGCAGGCAGAAGAGAGGGAAGAAAGGGTGAGAAATGATGTAACCGTTAATGTGGAAAATTTATAAGAGAAAAAGTCCAAGCATTTGCATGGAAGCATACATACAAGCTGATTTTGCATTTAGCTGTGAATTGCAAAAAAGAAATAATATTGGAAAAAAAAAGAAAAATAACAGCATTGAAAAAAAAATTTTTGAATAGCCAAAAAAGAACATATGTGCATTGTGTATGTCTAATAGTATTGTTTGTTTTTTTTTTTGTGATGTGTACATTAGAAATTATATGTTCTACCTGGGTTATTAGCTAACAGTATTCAAATATTGAAATACATACTTGTCAGTCTGGCAACCTCTGTAAATTTTGGTTGCCTGAAAAAAGATCACTCGCCCTTTTATTATTTTTATAAGACTTCACTAATAAAGTTGAACCTCCCTGTGCAGAAAACTTTTGTTAGCGGAGACCTCCTGTAACAGACACTCATTCAAAAGACTGTTTGTTCTTCCTATCTAATAAGTGTATTAGTACCTCTCGAGAGCGGCCATCTCCCGTAAGTGGCCGCGGATACTTTTGACTTCAATGTTGAATTTTGGATGATAATTTACTACCGCCTATAAGCATCGACCTTGGACAATTTTTTTTTTAAATTTGGACAATGAATACAAATTTACATACAAAATCCTTATAGAATGGCGGAAAATCATGTTAGTGAACAAACTGATTTTAAAAGTATATAATATTTATTAAAATAAAAATTGCAATGGAGAGGCTCATTGCATTCAAAAGTTAGTGAAAAGTAGGACATAAGCATGGACAGTATACATGATTTTTTTTTTTTAATTTGGCCTTCTATTGGCCAAATTCTCATAAGCGGCAAACTCCCGTAAGCAGACACTTTTCCCGGACCCGAGGGTGTCCGTTTACATGAAGTTCAACTGTATTAAAAAGGGCAGTTCACAGGCTAACTTGACAGTTGCCAATCAGGCATCAAATTTCAATAATAGGGAGGTTTTGCAACTTCACAAAATATGAAGACGGATACATCATAAATTCTTGTAACATTTAAATAAAACCTTGAATATCTGTCACTGTTGGGTAATTGTTTTACGATGATCATCAACAATTTGTAGACAAAAAATATATTAGATTTTTTGTCTATACATTTAGCAACTTTCAACAATGGAAGAGTGACGTATCCGTTTTTGTTACTGTGTTTTTTAAATTATCAAAACCTCACTGTTACAGTATGGTTGACCGATAAAAGTTTTACGTTTACAAGGACATAGGACAATGATTCTGCTATCATAGATGAGGGACATAAATAATAAAAAAATTATCAATTTTATGTTATTATCAACTCGGAAAATCATTAAATTTCATGTGTTTTATTGTTATATTTTTTCCAAAAGAGTACTCGATAAAATTTTAGTGATTAATGTTTTTATATAATTATTAAAAATAAATTTTATTTTATTTTTTTTTGTTGCTACAAAATATTTAGTTATTTTTTTAGTTTTAAAATATTTAAGTTTTACATAATTTTGCATGATTTACCCCAAAGGAATACCTGGTTTTTACTTTTATGTTTTGTTTAGACAAATACATTGTTTAATTTTGTTAGTTACATTTAGTTTTTATATTTTGCTTGTGTGTGTTATTTGTTAGTTGAAAAGGATACAAAGTTATTTTTGAAATTGGAAAATAAATTGAGGTGACAGTAATCGTATTTTATTTATCAATTATTCAGTTGATTGCAACATTATCCTCCGATTTTCACAGGAATGAGGTCAAAAGTTCAAGACAATTAATTACCGCAACATGTTATAACAAATTATCAATATATTGCAACATACAGAGCTTCATTTATGTATTGAGCTTATACCAACATAACAAGATACACAAAGGGCAAAAGGAAAACAGATGAGAGACCAAAATTAATTTTTTAAGCCTATAGAGACTATCATATAATATACAATAAAAGAGAATTGTTATTTTAACACAAAAACATTATTCTCTCCCCGTTCATAAGATATGTGATAAATTATAAATTGAAATTAACCCTTATTGTGGACAGTTGGATGAGCACCAGTACAAGCCAGTACTTAATGACATGATGTGAACCTTAAGGAAGTAGAATATCACTTTATGTAACATATAGTCCGCAGTGCCTTAAAATAATTTTGTATACGACACTATGTAGTTGATCTACATTACTAAACATATGTTTAAAAGTTCGGATTATCCCCAATTAATTCCTTAATTAGTCTTAGCTCTTTGCTTAAAATTAAAAAATGAAACATATACCCAGGCACTATGCTTCTTCAATGTTTTGTTTGTTAAACCTGTAAAATACTACTTTGCAGGCTTTTGACTTTCACTCTATGGACTCAATTGTATATAAATATATCTAAAATAATATTCAAAAAACATCTGCACTGCAATTTAACAAATAGGATTTTTTTTTAATATCATACATAATAAAATATTATATTGCATTTATACAGTCATACAGCATATTTTATACAATTTTTGCAGTTGCTTCATTTACACAAGCAATAACCATTAAGCACATTCCTTATTTCAATGTTTACATCCTTTTTTGTAGTATTTTTGTTTGCACATCATAAAATACTCACATTTTGAGTTTGATGATAGTATAGATACATGTTTGAAGTGCATTCATTTCTATTCTATCACACATGGGAGTAATTATCCTAGGTGGAGGTGAGTGGGGCCAGCCACCCTTATAATTTTCTACTTTCTTTACTTTTTTCTATTCACCCTAAAACTTTAAGGCATTCCATCAAGTCTAATATCAACCTGGCACATCCTTGGCCTCCAGATAAAATAAGATACATTTTAATCAATGTTTAACCATCTTACCACCCAGTGTTCTTCCTAATATGGTTTTAGCCATCAAATGTACTGGTAAAAATAAGTAAAACATTTTTCTTATTGAAAAGTAAATATAATTGTGATTTTCATATATTTTAGCCTGCTTTACTCTATAGTATTATAGATAATACAGGAATTCTCATAGAGGTCTGTAGTTATAAAATTAGATATTTGGGGTAGGACTAAAACCAACCTAAAATTAATTTATGTCTGAGAAGACGTGTTTTTGTACAATTTAGCAGTATAAATTTTTTAATTGGGAGAACACTACACCCACCATTAAAAGTTTGATGTTCACCCTCTGAATTTTCTAGCTGCATTCCTGATCATGTCATATTTCAAAGAAACGATCATTTTACTTCAAATATAATTATTAATATGGACAAAATTTAACGCTATAAATAATTTGTATTATTATTTATATATTGCTTTTAAACTGAACATCATATACAACATACAAAAAAGTATATATACATAAATTATTAATAGAGAAAAATATTTAAAAAGGTTTGACATAAATGCTAGTTTAGTTTCCTTTCAACAACATATAAACATTGTTATTATCAACACCATATAAACATTGCGATAGCACCTTGTTGTTATATTTAATATTTTGCCATAATTTGCTCTTTTATTAACCACATATAATTATAATGGTAATACAAAATCATTTTCATGCAGTTCATACTTGTTTCATATTCTCTTAACTTATTTGTTCCATTTCTTTATTTTTTCTTTCGGGTTTCTATTTTTCATTCATCCAACATTTTAAAAAAATATGCAAATTAATTTTATGTAATTTTTCAATACTACAACAGCAACCATCTTCAAATACAGAGGTAAACAACATTCAAATTTTATTTACTTATTTTATGTTTTTACTATTTTTTACATTTAAGTTTTTTACACCAAATGGCCTATTGGAGAAACGTGTACCATGAGAAGACGAAGAGGATGTTGATTGCAACATTGTTGAAAGCTTGTTTCAGACTAGCAAATGTTCTTTAACAAAAAACTTTATATGTCTATATATGGTAATGATGTCTTCACATCATTACTATACATGGACATATCACTACTGTATATTATAGGATTTTTCAAATAACATTTTATAGTCTGGGCTGAGCTTTGGTCCCCAGCTCTCAGGAGACTTAATTTCATGCCATCATCAATTGTAATAACATTTTGTACCAAAGTACTTCAGTAACACACTTAAATAACTAACAACCACCTCTATATCATGTCTGTAAAATTACTATGATAGTAAAAGGTATGTTTAACATGTTTAACAATCGTTGATTTTTCACTTGGCAGGGAAAACATAAAGACAATGCACCATATGGAGAATATGGTGGCTGGCACAAAGCAGCTAAAGTAGACAGGTAAGATAAGGTTGTTTGCTTTAAGAATTTCTGTTGTAGTTACTGCAGTAATCTATTGCTATTAATACCTGATTCACACGTACAAAAATTTTTACCAAATGTAACAAAATGTAACCAGGATATCTCGCGAGTTTTTCCTACCGAGATATCAACGCATTCACACGCGTAAGTAAGTAATATCTAGTAATGCAAAGGTCATTTAAAAAAACCCATAGGCCAAGCTTTTTTAACATAACGCCAGCGTTCATTTATATGCCTTCTCCTATTTCCACTCATAATTAGCGTTGATAGAAAAGGTTCGTCCATATTATGATCCCGGTGTAACAACAACAAACTCCCGCGAAAGACCATTGTTTTTTAATCGAGCAGCATTACTGCACATGCGCAGAGGCATCCGGTAATATCTCGGAATATCTCGGTGGTAAAGATTCCGAGATATTCCAAGATTTTCCTAGATTCTCACACGCGCTATAAAATGTAACAAATTGTTACATTTGGTAAGATTTTTCTACGTGTGAATCGGGTATAAGTCTACTGCAGTTACTGCAGCAATGTAGTCCTAATGTGTTTTCTTTGGTGACTACATTGACACAAGTTCACATCTTGCCATGACTTATGTAATTCTTATTCAGGTACAGAAATTTACTGTTGTAACGGAATTACTGCAATAACTGCAGCAAGATAATTTTGACATAGTCCATGTGTAGCCAGTGCGCCCGACCCCTTCTCCCTCCATTATCGTCAAAACGTAGTTGTGCCCTCTTATATTAATGAGCGCCGGGTCTAAAATTCACTATAAAAATAAAAAATAGACGCACACATTACGTAAACAGGGTTGAGATCACCCAAAAACAGGAAATAACATTTTTTTTTTTCAAAATGGGACCACGCCCACCCAAACTTGGGAAATACCCCCCTTTGCTAGATCGGTCCCTTATAAAAATCTGCTACTAAAAAACGAACAGTCTGAAATATCCAGTTGCTTGTTGATTGAAATAAAATGAGAAGCAATACATTAAAAACAGAAATCCAGCAATTGAATGGCACAGTTGTTTGCATAACAACCTAGTATAATATTGGCATGAGTCTATAATGTAACACATGATTTGCATGTAGACTAGACTGGTTATGACCTTTATAAATAGTATACATTGATTGTAATGTATCACAGGTATAACATTATATGACTATATAGCATTATTATGTTTTTATCCTTTTAATATTATGTTTGTTGAAAATTCAGAATAATTTTTTAAAAAATTATACATTTATTATTGTAGATTTTCATAGTATTATTTTCACATTTAAAACTAAAGCGCACACCAAGAGTACATAGCTCCGTGCAGATCTAAATTCTTCTATGTATAAATTGTCCACATATTTGTTCCTAAAGGAAAAAGAAACTGTGTCTCGGCTGACCCGTAGTCTATGAGCCCCCGAAAAGTCTCATTGTGATTTTTTTCTCTACATAAGTTTATAATACCCAGTGTATCGATAAAAAAATATTATTTGGTGAAATTAAACAATTTCTAAATTTTTTTTATTTGTGCAATGAAATAATTTCTGCTGTAAATTTTGAGAATGAAAAATAAGTTCTCACAGGAACCTATATGCTGTCACAAAGAAGGTTTACATCATAACAATCTAGCCATTAAACTTTATGTGATCCGATAGGTAAAAAGTGTTAACTTGTCCCTCAGATCTATGAGGTATTTTATACTAATATCATGGAAATTTTTCTACAGAGTATGGTTTTTGCCAAAAAATTAACCAGTAAAAAATCCAATTTACCTGTAAAAAGCATTGCACTTGTTGTAATGTTCCTTTTCAGATGTTGAACTTTCCTGAATAAATTGAATTGAATTGAAAAAACATGACATGATTTCAAAACTGTATTTGTAATTTCTCTAATTCTAATACTGCAGTAACTGCAGTATGTTTTTAGATGATTCTAATTTTTGATATGTTGTTGATTTCATGATAGTATTTTTTGATTTCATAAAATTAAAAAAAAATCTCACCATGATTTATTACTAACTATACCTCTATTTTTTTACCCAAAATTTAACTTTTAGTCCAACTGTGACCACGACTCTCAAAAACTTGGGGGCGCTCTACCGTCGACAAGGTAAATATGAAGCAGCGGAGATATTGGAGGACTGTGCTGTACGGTCAAGGAAAAACGTATGTACATATGTTATATTATAACTTATAATTTTACACCCTAACAATTCTATGAATCTAATTGAAGAAAATTTGACCATGATTTTTATATTTCTATGTTTTAATGATCACAATTGAAAATGATAATATACAACAGTATTTTAATTTAATAATTCCTAAATGTAAAGTCTTTATGTATTTTTGTTGTTTGTGTAAAAACAACAATAGCAAAAGCTAGCTTTATTATTAGATAATAATTTTCTACTCTACAAATAAAATTAATTAAATAATCTGAATTTAAAATCAATCTGGCCAAAAGATGTCTTAAATACCGATTACATGGTATGCTATAAATCTTTCCTAAGTCAACTATGCCTAAGTCAAATCATTTGTAAAATCCCTTTCACACACATTTGTAGAACGAGAATATTGCTGTTATTTGCGAATGCCAATGTTAGTGTGCAAAACAAAACAAAAAACAGTGCCGGCATTTTTTTAGGCCGTCTCAGACCCTAGACATGTACCATACTATTACCATTACTGGTTTAGGCTTATGCAGTGAACGAGAACTAAAAAACGGTCAAAGTTGGAAAAGTTTTTAAAAATCGTGCACTTTATTATTAAGACTGCTAATTTTAAACCTTTTTTTTGGACCCTTTCATGTCATATCACCAGATTTTGGCCTTCTGCTTGAAAGCGTTTATACCCAGTAATGCTGGCATGTTTATAGTTACTTTGCAGTATTTTCTGCATTAAAACTGCTTGATGCGAGTCAAAGTTGTTTTCAGTCCTCCCTGGATTTGACTCAGGAAAGTTTGACTATACAAGTTTTATAGTTACTTTGCAGTATTTTCTCCATTAAAACTGCTTGATGCGAGTCAAAGTTGTTTTCAGTCCTCCTTGGATTTGACTTAGGAAAGTTTGACTATACAAGTTCATTATTATATTTTGATTGCAAATTTAAATTGGGATTCTTGTAGAGGTTACATTTTGAGATTATTTTCTCCCCCTTTCTTGTTGTCTTTTTTTATCTGCACTGTTCTTCGACGTTCCCCCTCACCTCAACCAAACAGCCTGAGAGTGTAAGTTCTTTCTTCTATCAGTCACCCTTATCATTTTTGTATGTGACATCCTTCTGTAAAATTCTCGACAACCTTGGATATTAATTTATCATTATTATGGGCCTTTCACATCTGTTCAGGTTCCAGTTCCGTTTTCAGTTCGGATTCGGTAAAAAAAATTTTCTCTCTCTATTTTCTAAATGCTGAAAGCTTGTTCTATTCACACCTATCATGATCTGGTATTCAGAAACTGGAACCTGTTCTCCGCGACCGGATCAAATTGATCGAGGAGCGATTTTCATTTCGTCGGATCAAAAACTTCTGACTTCTGACCAATCAGATATCAGTAAATCACTCACGCGGTCATCACAAAGGCTGTGATGTCAGCGCGATCATGACAACACTCAACGGTAACCGGAATAGATGTGAACAGAATCGATAAAAAATGGAACTGGAACCGATTCTGAATCGAAAACCGGAGCCTGAACCTCAACAAATGTGAAAGCCACTTTAAGGTCCACTAATCAACTTCAAGCAAGAAAGTGTAATACATACTTCAAGCAATGAGATGCACGCCATTGTGACAGGATTCATTATATCGACATAATTTATATCATCATCAAGAATGATGACATAATTTATGTCGAAATATTGAATTCTATCATGATGCCGCGTGTCTTATTGCTTGGAGTATGTATTATACTTTCATACTTGAAGTTGATTTGTGGACCTTTCAAATTTATCCAACTTTGTAAAAATTTTGGTAGGGTATCATATCTGCACCTGCACAAACTAACTACTCATTATTTATATCAACTCATAATAATTTGCATCGCATTACAATAGTGAAATTTGTTTATTACAATTATTAATAAACTGAAAGAAATTAAGTTTAAATTAATCATTGATTTTTTTGTAATTTCAAATTATTGAAATTATCTTGAAACAGAATTTATGAAATCAATACTATTTTTTTTAATCATGCTTACATCATTTTCCTTGAAAATAAACTTTTACCAACAGTTCATAGTTTACCTTGAGGATAGTTATAGATTCCCATAATTTGTAGGCTTCAAGATTCAAGAATTTTTTTATTGCTACTGAAGCCAGCTATGGGCTATTATCCGCTTAAAATTACAACAGTACACCAAACAAAACAGTACACTGTATATATTTATATCATTTTTTAAAATATTTTAAAATGAGGCTTTTTACCTATATGAATTGTCAAAATTGAAATGAATTACCTCACCACATTTATATGAAAGGTCATGTTTTCTGGTTTGATGAATGTTGTCATTTGGTTTTAATTTATAATTTGTTTTTTGGAAACTCAAATAGTTTTCAAATGTAGCATTTGATGAATTTCACTATTACTAAGTAATGATGAATGCCAAGTGCCTATTAATGTCAATGCACAGTTTACTAACTTCATCTCTTTGCATTACCAAGAATTTCTCATAAAGGACTATGATAGCATGCTAATAATATATGGTCATCTCTTAACCATTCAGTGTAGTCTTTTAGATATCATATTATTTCATTAATCTGATTATTTTATTGCTAATATCTGATTTTTTTTGTTTAAATAAAATAATGTTTAACTATACATTTGTGAGAGTCAGAGAAGTGGGTGCATAAGCCACCCTCAAAATGACCTATCCACCCAAAATGCCCATTTATTGTTGATCCTTATTATCATAGTATAAATGGTCTTATAACTTATATTAAGGCTCTCTGCCTAGTCTAATTTCAAATTGCCACTTCCCTAGTAGAAAAACCTCAAAATACAGTTTTTAATGATTTTACCACACAACCTGAAATATTTTCCACCCTTCTTTTGGCATTTAGCTACATTCATGAAGAATGTATTCATAACATGTTTTAATTTTGTTATACATTTCAATAATAGTGTCCATCATACATGACAATTCTTATAGTATCTATATTGGAACTACTATCGTGTATTATGCTATATAATTTTATTGTGTTATTACACTTATATCGCTACCTGACACCATAATGCATAATCGGCAACAACACAGAAGCTGAAAGCTGCAAAGGATGCATTAAATTCTTAAACAAATTGTTTTATCACCCAACTTACTACACAATTAACGTGTCGTTGACAGAAACTAATTTGAATTTAGCCTTTCTTTACTGGGAAATAAATCATGTATGTGAGATTCATGTCAGATTAATTGATCCTTTAATGAGATGGAAGATACAAAATACATTTCATGTTGAAAGGATTGGTATGGAAGTTAATATTTAGGAGTATAATTTGAATTTGATTTTGTGGCATGTTTTTCATTGTAAAGAGGAATTGTTTTTGTTGATTAATTTTTTTTATGTATGTTTATAATTTACATGAACTAAAAAAATGTTTTGCCCAATCAAAAATAACAATTAAAAATCAGATGGACTGATTATTTTTGTTTACTTTTTATTTATCTTTCATGAATGGTCAAATACTCAAAAATTTGACAATAGGGATTAAAAAAAAATCAAATTGTAAAAATTACAGTAAATAATCTAATCTTCCTACAAAAAAAAAGCAGATTACAGAAAATTTAATAAAATGGTCGAAAATATAAGATTTAGAAAATAATCCCATCTCAAAAAAAAAAAGCAAATACTATAACGATCAACTCTACCTGAACTTACTTAAAATACACTCATCAGACATCAGTCAATTTAAATATAGATTAAACAGACAGTGAAGTAATGTATTTATTCAAATCACAAAATTACTTCCGTTGAATTGTATAGCAAGCAATAGTGAAGAATTAATAATTTATCAATAAACCTAGGATAATAACTCAGTATGACTTGTTTAGTCTATAGACCTTACTGTAAGTAAAAGTAAATGCTGTTTCAGTAAGGCTCATATGGCTGGAGCTTATTTCCAGTTGCATGAACGGATAAGAGTATGATCCTATCCCTGGATGGGACGCTAGTCCATTGCTGTAGACCTTAAGGTTGGAGGTTTAAACACTTGTGCTGTCCACCTCAGCTATCCACCTCAACTGACCACCCAGCTTACATCACATTTCATAATGTCTGTTTCAGCCTTAGATATAAGTGGGCTGTGGTCCATTTCTTTAGGCCATACATTCATACTGTAACTTTGTGAAATTGTCGTTTTCACCAGCAGTATCATACAGGCTTATAAAATCTTGTCTTACCTATGCACACCTCGCCCAAAAACTTAAAAATCAACATCAACTTGACTTTTTCTAATTTTTATCTCCCAACTTTTTCATTAATACATAGTGTTGTCCCGAAAATTAAAATGAAATTATAAAATTTCAGTGTCTTCTAGAAATAAAAATGTGATTGACAGACCTAAACTCTCAAGAATGTGTGCTCAGACAACACAACATTTTGTAGACCTTGCATCAAATAGTGAATACATATTTGTAATATACCAAAGTATATAGGTTTGTGACATTTCGGCCTGTACAAGGGATATGTCCATGAATTGGTAAAGGATGTTGACAAGTAAAACAAAAACCTATTTTCGTATTACATTATTATGGAGTAATTAAGCTTATACAGGGCCATAGCTTGAGGCAGACGAGGCAGTTTTCTCAATTTTGGGCCCGTAGGTGGCACGTAGGGCTGCGGCCCTACGCGCCAACTGGAGCCCAGCGCTCATCTGTTTTTCTATTCTAGCTACAGCCCTGTTATAGTTTTCTTCCACAGAAAGATGCTAATTTCTCCCCCTCTCACCCCCTTCCCTGAGTGGCAGGGGAGGGGGTGAGAGGGGTGGTGATTGGGGAACCTAATCTTCATTTATGAAGTAATTGTTATTGTTTTCTGCCTCTAAAATATCTCCTGGATTCTACTGACTGCAAGTATTCACCAGACAACAATTAATCATATCGATAATTAAGATTTTTTTTTTATTAATTTGGTTATACTGTACTTAAATTAATCATGGAATTGGCTATAACTTATCATTTTATTTAATATTTAAGTGGTATACAGTACAACCAGCTTTATCCATTTAAAAAATTCGAAAATGCTTTTTATGAGTCACTAATATTATTTCTATATATATAATGCATGATCATTTTATAGCATCAGAAATTATAATACATATTAATAAATAATAACTGCATGATTATGATAAATGAGTTAAATTATGTATTTATAATTTGTTATTATCTTACTAACCGTTTTACGTGATCTATACATAGTGCATTGCTTATCATTTAAACATAAATCATTGAACACATTACTGAATGGTAAAATATTTGCTATGAATTATAAATGATTGCATTAACTATTAAATGTGTAAATGATTTTTATCATGATTTATGTGTGATATAATTTTTTAAATTATATAAGTAACCTTTTTGATTGCATAATTATATTTAAAACCTTAATAAATTCAACACTCCCAGAATCAACCGCACATTCCTCCCCCCCCCCCCAACCTATTTTGTATTTTGTTGATTTGTTCAAGGTTTAAACTGCACATATCCGCGGTTAAGATCAAGTCCTCGAAGCAACTCCACGGCCGTAGTTTCTATCGTTGCGGCGGCATGGTGCGGTGATTTAATCATCATTGAAGTTGAGAAATGACCACACCACGCCGCCACAAGGATAGAAATTACGGCCATGGTGCCGTTTCTATGACTTGATCTTGAACATGCGCAGTTGAAACGATGAAAGGGCTAATTATAAAATATTTAAATATGATCCCTAAAGGTTACTATGGGAGGTTATCCCTGAATTAGTATAAATTAATCAGAATTTTTTCATGTGTTGAGCTTTACGTTGGCCAGTGTGCTACTACTATTACTACAGTTAATACATTTTTATGATGAATACCTTTACATTGTTTTTGTAACTTTATTAATAAAGAATACAATACTTACATTCTAGAGCAAAAGAAAATTGTATGGATTAAACCGTCCTTGCCAACACATGGTACAAAAAATTAATAACATACCTAATTATTAATGTATATTCATATTGAAATCTGTAATAATAGCTGTTTAACAATTCAAATTAAATAATTTAGAAGCCTAAAAATGACCTGCGTTTTTGCTAATTGATTTATTTAAAATAATATTTTAAATCATAATAAACGATTGCATATGCAAATAATTTCTTCTGGAATACTGAAAAAGCTTGTATGGACATGTGTTCTCAATTTTTACAAACTTGCGAAGTTAAGACAATTATAGTAATATTGCAATAATTTGTAATTTTTTAATTTTTTAACCTTTCTAGGCCCTAGATGTTGTGAGGCAAACCAAAGTAGCTGAATTACTGGGTACGGAAATATCTCAGGACGTCCCGAAAGAAGTTGCAATGAGGGAGCTACGGCGTGACCATCGTAGCGGCAGTCGTACCAGTGTGGCTTCAAGTCGTCGCGAGAGCATGGGTAGCACCGGCAGTGTGGCGTATGAGAAGCATGGTGAGAGTGGTCTCGAAGAAGTGAGTATTGGCATGAATTGGCGGAAGGTAGGTGCATTAAGCAGTGTTTGACTACACCACCATCAGGTGCCCTGTGTGACCACTCTAATGAACTATTGGTATTAGTGTGTTGTTGGGCTAGCAGTTATCTCATATGCATGATATTAAAGGGTGTGTTTAGCATGGCTTGATGGAATCGGTTTATATGGTGTTTTGTGTCTGTTTTGTAGAAGATGTATGATGAGAGAAGGTCTTGAAGAGGGAAATATATTTTGGATGTGTCTACAGGTTTTGTGTGGAGGTTATCGTGTCGGGGTATTATCTGAATTTTATCTAAAGTTAGCATTTATTTGGGTAGTTTTCAAAACACATGAGGGAAAAAAAATCATATAATAAATATAAATTTTGCCATAGTGGCGCTGTTGCCTGGTGTTCAATATGCTTGCCTACTAATCCTGAGGTCTTGGGTTCAATCCTGACCACCTGCTTGGGTTATAGTCACAACTGTAAACAATGTCCTACCTAAACCCCATTGTGAAACTTACAGTCAATAAGCGTGACAGTGGTTAACCTGGAATATATATTTTGCCAATTTGGTTAATTTAACCTTAAAATAATTAGCCAAATTCAATGTTGGGGTATTATCTAAATTTCATCTAAAATTAACATTTAATTGGGTAGTTTTCAAAACAAATGAGGAAAAAAAAATTTAGGAAATCAAATAAATGTTGCCATAGTGGCGTTGTTGTCTGGTTGTTAATATGCTTGCCTACTAATCCCGAGGTCCTGGGTTCAATTCTGACCGATTGCTTGGGTTATTATCACAACTGTAAACAATGTCCTACCTAAACCCCATGATGAAACTTATAGTCATTAATAAGCGTGACAGTGGTTAACCTGGAATATATTTTTTGCCAATTTGGTTAATCTAACATTTAAATAATTAGCCAAATTCAATGTTGGGATATTATATGAATTTCATCTGAAGTTAACATTTATTTGGGTAGTTTTAAAAATACATGACAAGGGAAAATTTATTTTTAGGAATGCACATAATTGTTGCCTAGTGTGCGCTGTTACCTGGTGTTTCATATGCTTGCCTACTAATCCCGAGGTCTTGTGTTCAATCCTGACCGCCTGCTTGGGTTATTATCACAACTGTAAACAATGTCCTACCTAAGCCCCATGATGAAACTTATAGTCATTAATAAGCGTGACAGTGGTTAACCTGGAATATATTTTTTGCCAATTTGGTTAATTTAACCTTAAAATAATTAGCCAAATTCAATGTTGGGGTATTATCTGAATTTCATCTAAAGTTAACATTTAATTGGGTAGTTTTCAAAACACATGAGGAAAAAAAAATATAGGAAATCCCATAAATGTTACCATAGTGGCGTTGTTGCCTGGTGTTTAAAATGCTTGCCTACTAATCCCGAGGCCCTGGGTTCAATCCTGAATAAGTGCTTGGGTTATTATCAAACCTGTAAACAATGTCCTACCTAAACCTCATGATGAAACTTAAAGTCATTAATAAGCGTGACTGGTTAACCTGGAATATATTTTTTGCCAATTTGGTTAATCTAACCTTAAAAGTAATTAGCCAAATTCAATGTTGGGGTATTATCTGAATTTCATCTAATGTTAACATTTATTTGGGTAGTTTTAAAAATACATGACAAGGAAAAAATTATTTTTAGGAATGCACATAATTGTTGCCATAGTGTGCACTGTTACCTGGTTGTTAATATGCTTGCTTACTAATCCCGAAGTCCTGGGTTCAATCCTGACTGATTGCTTTGGTTATTATCACAATTGTAAACAATGTCCTACCTAAACCCCATGATGAAATTAACAGTCATTAATAAGCGTGGCAGTAGTTAAGCTGGATTTTTTTTGCCAATTTGGCTAATTTAAACCTTAAAGTAATTAGCCAAATTTAAGATTGATCAGCCAAAACCTGTCAAAATATTACTGTATACAAAAATTGAGTTTAAAATGAATTAGTTGGAATTTAAAAATTAGTCAAATTCTACTCTGCCATAGATTTGGTTAGTGGGGGCTTAAACTCTGTGTTGTGTAATACATCCATCCTGTAATTGGTGAATTACTTACTGTGAAATTTGAATTAAATAAAAAAAAAACCATGTAAAATAGAAGTTTTGTTAGAAGTGAAAATATTTTAAAAATCCAACTTTTTATAGATAAAACACATACAAAATAATTCCATCCACTAGATTCTCATGCTAAAAAAAATCACTACACACATGCAAAAATAAAAATAATCAAATTATATTTATGCATGGGATTGAAATATTTTATTTCATCATAATAAATACATCTGCATTATTTATCAGTAGTTTAACTGTTCTTATTTTTAATAACACTTGTTGCACATGGTTTCATTGGGTGAACTAAAGAGAATTTTTGTTAATATCACAATATTATTATTAATTAATTATTATCAGTAATATATTAGACTATTATAGCTTTTTACTTGTTTAAACTAACTGCAACCTTTCATCTAAACATGGTAGGTAATTTTAAAACTTTGTTTTATATTGTCCAATCATTGATCTGAGAATTGAGGATATCTACAATAGCTCCTTCAGGAATTTAAATAAGATTTTTCTTCATTCTTTCATTTATATAATTTATTTTAAAGATATATAATGTATAATTTATTCAAATATAAAATAGGCAACAAATAGCTGAATAAATTTTCTAAAATTGAAATTATAGTATGTAGTATTAATAGTTATAAGATAGATATGGCATTGTTTACATGTTGGTCATTTTGTATCATTAATGTATGCTATCATATTAATCTAACTTGCATGATTCAGTTTGCTCAAAATTTTCTATCAACATGAATCTGATCTGTGGTTCTTTTATTTATTTATTCATAATTTGTTTCCATTGCGATGCAAGTAAATCTGACTTTTAAAAGCTTGGGAACTGTAGTTTCACAAAAGCAGAAACTAAATTTTCTTAAAAACTAAAAAAAAATGAATTTTTGCAATGTTGCCAGGTGATTACATGCCCACATAGATATTTTTTTATTTTATTTTATTCCTTTACAGTAGATACATGTACAGTACATACAATACAAAGGAAGAGAAGCGCTATTCAAAAAAACAACTGACACCAGGAATGGTGTGCCCCTCTTACTCCAACTTCAAACATAAATTGAAAAAATTCTATTAAAAATTCTTAAATTATAAAGTAATATACAGTATGCAAGTAAAATATGTAATTAAATATAAAATTTGGTAATATCATTATAATCATTCGAATTGGTAAAAAAGTTATTAAATATAGATAAACTTTATTGTTAACAAAGAAGACATTTTAAAAAACATATTACCGTATATTTCGGTGTATAAGTCGCACCTTTGTATAAGACGCACCCCAATGTAGGCGGAAAATTTCGTGATTTTTTATATGTCCTTTGTATAAGACGCGTCTATTTTCAGCTCAAATTTTCTTAAATAGGTC
>JAOTQE010065431.1:0-17846 GCA_025631205.1 Nesometra sesokonis
CATTTTTATATTGGTACAGTGTACAGTAGTTAAGTTTTAAATTACAATAGCTTTTAATAGTTTTGTTTACAGTTCTGTGTTAATGTTTCTGGGCGCACCTTAAAGTTGATACTTAAGAGTGCCACTGTTTGAAACGTGTAGACTCCAAATAAATAAATAAATAAATAAATAAAAATACTAAATTTCAGACTTTTTGATTGGGTGAAATCAACACATGTTGAATAAAACTGTGTACACAATTGTAGTACTATTAGCTGTGGTTAATTATTGCATGACTTAATAAACTTGAAAAATTGTGGATTACTTAGGAAACATTTGAATTTTGGCTCCACATGTCATAAATAGCTCGTCATTTTCCATGATTTCCCAGAATCAAAGGCAACTTTATTATTTGCAGTCCGTTTGGCAGACTGGCTTGCATGTTTTTGTTCACCACCATCTGTATCAAATATTTATATATATTTTTTGTACAATCATACCAGACCTGAACATGTTAATGGAATGATACTGTTTTCTAAAATGTTGAGGTTCATTGGCAACATTCTACCTACAAAATTACTCTTAAAGACCCATACAAAGAGTGGATTACCATGTGTGGTTCCAAGCACTGCAGTTCAAGTAAATGCTTCCAGACATGACAGGTTAAGATTAGGAAGTAATGGAAATATCAATAATTTATTTTGATAAAAAATGAATAAATAATTTGGCGGCCATCTTGAAATCATATATGGCGGCATCTTGAAATCTAATATGGCGGCCATCTGACACAATATCGGCATGATACTTGTTGATATTTTAATCATGGATAAAATCATTTAAATCATCTCTGTTGGTGTTCTAGATTTGAAAATATTGTATAAAACAATATTTTTGGTGGCCATCTTGAAATCCAATATGGCGGCCATCTTACACAATGTTGGTAGGATACTTGCTGATATTTTAAACATAAGTAATAGTTTTTAAATCATCTCTGTATGTGCTCTAGATTTGATAATATTGGTTAAAAGATATTTTTGGCGGCCATCTTGAAATCCACTATGGCGGCCATTTTACCAAATTTGTGAAGATTGCATGATACTCGCTAGTATTGAAAACAGGTATTAACCTTTAAATCATAGTTGTAGGTACTCTAGAAATGAACATATTGCCTAAAATGTTATATTTTGGCGGTCCATTTGGATTTCAAGATCATATTCGTAGACCAATCTTTAAAATTAAAAACCAAATAAAATAAAGTATAGAATGCGATGTCTAGAAATTTAAGAGGTAATTTATGTTGAGAATGTCGTGAAATATGAGACATAATGACGTATACATAATTTTACATCTTTGTCCTTCTATCGGACGAAATTCTCCCGTAAGCGGACACTTTTCCCGGATCCTAGGGTGTCCGCTTACGGGAGGTTCAACTGTATTACAAACAAATATCATGTTAAACGTAGTAGTACCGACGACCAACCGACAGACAGAACGATTGTTGTTTGGACGCATCTAGAAATAATCTTTACTTTACCTAATAACAATAAAAGTCCAGACGATAAGGCAAAACATTAATAAAGTAGATACTGCATTCGTAAAAGCCAATTAGTCAAATGTTAGAACGTGACTGGTTTATTTACCTACTTACTCCGTAACTACGAAGTACAACAAAGGAAGCAGATTGGATTGGTTTTAATACCTCATATTAGTAAATATAAAATTAATTAATTGAATAATTATTGTTTAAACAAGTACCAGAGTTGCATTATAATTTCCATTTTTGTGCAATTACTGAGTTTTTACGAAAAAAAAAACATGGAGGAATAATGTAGATTGATAACATTCATGATTTAAAAATTAATGTCTATAAATTTTAATTTATTGTTTAAGCAAGTACCAAAGTCTTCTCGAAATCTTAACTTGTGAGCGTTGTATTTACCTTATTAATTATTAGAAAATTTTACATCATGAATGATAAGTGAATATCGTGGTAATGTTCACTCTAATGTTCGATAATGTTAATAACAATACAAGTATCTGGCATTCCATTTTCTGGTCACGCACAGACAAGATCACAACACAAAGGCCTAATGTTGCTTCAGTGCCAGCGCTGGTAAGCAATTAATTACAATTAATTAGATTTCTCGCACAGAGAATCCAGATATTTTATAGATGCATTGAAGCATCTAGCATCTTTCACGTTTAATGTTATAATTCAACAATTTTGGAGTTTAGCAGGCAATTTCTTAAAGATAGTATTCGGCAAACAAACTGGTTAGTTGACCAGATTTTCGCTCTGTCGTTTTATCGATTTAAGTTCAAAAGGCAAGCGCAGCAGAGGAAGGCCAAGATGTAAATGGCATAGAACAGTGCGAGAGGCATTTGGTTCAACGGTTAAGGTAACAAGGACTGTACAGAACAGATATTTGTTTCATGTTGCTGTGAGAGAAAAATGATGATGATAATGATGATGATGACGACGATAAAGATGATAATAATAGGTCAATTGGTTTGAAATTTAGCAGTTGTTTGCGGTTGGTTTCCATTACGTTTTACAGACCTATGATATATTCAATTACTCCAACCACCGACCAACCGACCGTAGTATAGATCAGGGGCGGGTCCAGGACTGTGTGAAATAGGGACTATTTTCGGGGGTGGGCGTGTTCCCGGTTTCAAATCAAATGTGCCTTACTTCACGTGCTTTGGACTAATTTCTGTTAAAATTGCATGATCCTTGTCTATGTTTTCTTTTTGGGGATACATCCCCTGCTTCTAAATCTGGGCTTGCTTGGACGCATCTAAAATACGTTAAACGTAATGAAAACTCACTGATTACCCGACTCGAAAAGTCAAGTAGAGAGATGTCTGGACGCATCTAAAGTAAACTCTTGAAATCAATTTCTTAATGCGTTATAAATGTCTTTTCTCTTGGATTTCAGGTTTTGTTTGATTTAGAAAATGGCGCACATTTACGAGAGAGTGGTAAACCTAATATCGAAACCTCCAGAGAAGCGCCACGAGAGAGATATTGATCTGCTCATTTCGTGGTTTCAGAACATGAGTGGTTTGTTCAAGTCACAGAAAACAGGTAAGGCTTATTTACTGGTGTCAAACCAAATTAGGTTCCTATAAAAATCTAGTTATAAAAACTCTGTGTCGCCACTACACGGGTTATTTTCGAATGTTTTTAGACGCGGAAAGCGTCTCTATAAACATCTTTTCAAAAATGTCTGTCTGTCTGTCTGTCTATCTGTCGGTCTTATCTTTCCATAATTTCTAATAACCAGCATTGTATGGGTGTTACTTTAAATACCTACGATCTGATCTTGCTTGTATAGCTTCTGATCAGTAGCTGCACTTCAATAGCCTTGTACATACTAGGCGTTTGGAGAATAGGGCTATTAGCCCGGGTTTGCTGGCTACTGCAAGAACAGTTGGTGAGTGACACCGTACTGCTGCTAGCTTAGGCTTAATTACTTGAAATGTAATTCTATTTCACACTTTAAATAATAATATTATGTCTAATACTTGAACGTATGTAAAAAAGATATTAACGATTAACTTTCTTTTATCCATAATGTGGGCAGCTTTCCGCGTCTTATTGTCGGATCGACTTGTTTTTTTAATCTTGAGGTCAGACGGCCACTGTCGCATAATAAAGTCAAGTTCGGCGCTCCATACCCAACCTAACGGGCCGGTTCACCCCCAAAAATGTCTTCCTTATATGTTTTAGTTTATCATAAAAAGTATATTCAGCCCTGTTTCTGAATTTTTCCGATTCAGTTTACCTATCAGAATTATTGGTGAAATTGACGATTGCTAAGTGGGGGATACTTCAAATTACAAGATAGAATCCCTATTCTTTTACATACAATTTTTTTGTTATTTTAAATAAATTGTAAAAAAATCAACGGTCATTTTAAAAATATATAGAAAAATACTATTGTGTTTTAACCAAAATTATTCATTTTTTATGTTTTTATAGTGTAAAGTATCTATTTTTATTTGATAATAAAAAATTATCCACTTTGCAATTGTGTATGTAAAAGATAGGGATGAAATCTAGCATTTATTTGCATTATGTATATTTTTTATTCTTAAGATTTAAGGTGAAAATAATCCTAAAAATTCCCAAATGGGGCTGAATATACTTTTTATAACTAAACATATAATGAATAGTACTTTTTTGGGTGAACCTACCCTTTAAAATTAAACATTATTACAATACCACTTTGTGTGTTTTTATAGTAAAAGTACGAAGTTGTGGCACTCTGCTATCAATTCTGTTGGCAATGATGAATTTTAAACATGGACTCTTTAAATACGAAAAAAAGTCGGCCTGTGCACTGCTCGCGGTTGCAAAATCGTTTTAAAAGTAAAGTTGACGGGGTTATTTTTCACTTTTTGACTGTAATTTTTAAGTGAAGTTGTTTCATGAGTTATGGCATCTATGTAAAGACAAAAATAACCACCTTTTTTCACAAATCTCAATGCGAAACCAATGGGAGCATCTACTGTGAATGAGTGCTGAGACCGGTTTGAAACATTGGAAGTTCAAGAGATCGATGGTTTTTAACAAAGCAATAGGCAGTTTTCGCCGAAATACGTACTTTAATGGTTACGTCATAATTCATTCATAAGTGGGAGGAGTTGGATTTAACCACTACGGTACACATTTAACTGGCTCGGGAGAACGATAGTAATGTTTTACGTAACATAGCACAAGCGCACTTCGATTTGTTTACAAAAAGGGCGGAGCTTATCGCGAAGCTAAGGTTAAAGTTAACGTTTTTCAGAGAAAACTACTTAATAAAGGATGTTGAACTTTAACTTAAACCTGATGATCCTCCACCTTATCTGAGCAGCTCAAGCAACAAAAGACAACTGACCACTAAGTAAACAGAAAGCCGTGATCCTATATTTAAATTAAAGGAGTATTTTACATGGATTACGATTAGGCAATAGTTACGGGTCGATTGTTAGTGACATGTATGGTAAACAAGACGAAAGACTAAGGATAGTTTAAACCAAATACTATAAATGGCACAGGGGCAAGAATCTTAGTTAGGTAGTCATTTTTAAGTGTTAACAATAGTTTGTTTTATATAACACCTATATAGATTCCTGCAATCTGGTTGGTCGATCGTTATCGATCACTTGGCCCATTTCATGGTGACGTCATGAATCGTGCAATTTTTGATCCGTACGTTTTGCTCCATTGCACGCTCGCCGAGACGTGAAAACGCTCGCATATTGTAACGTGCGTGATATGCGACAATGACCACGCCGCGCTCAGCTGCACTGTTTTAATTTTTTACTGCACTAGCGCTAGCGCTATCACGTCCCTTCTTGTTTATAAATTCATAAAATGTCAAACGACAAGGATCTATTTACATGTAGGAGGTGTCTTATAAAACAAATAATGAATGTTGTTTTCATTCGTGCGATGGACAGAATATTTCATTCGGTAAAAAAGAAATGATCCATTCAACTCGGCTCGCCTCGTTTAATGGATCATTTCATCTTTCACCTCATGTAATATTCTGTCCATCAAACTCATAAACATTCATTATTGTATATTATTTAATATTCACAATCAATGTGTTACTCGTAGTTCATTATCTGGTATACTGTTTTATTCGTCGCTCCATATCAGAATTTTTATGTCAAAAATGTTTCATCTTTCATTGTCTGTTTTTTTTTCTCGATATTTAGTAATTAAACTATGTCACAAAAGGCATTCCTAGATTTGTTTGTTACTGTATACCCATTATTTGTAATTTTATTTTCCTTTAACAAAGCATCGAATAAAACAGTAATTCCACTATTGTCTAGGTCGAACAATAATAATTGACAAAATGATATAATTGATCACAATTATTGTCAAATTAAGTCCCGATTAAACATGACATTTTTAGAAGGTAGAATTATTTACTAGTGGCATATATTGTGAAATATAAATGTTTAAATTAAAATTAAATTACGTGATAAATGTGAGCTATCGTTTGCAATAACGTTAAGGTATGCACCAGATAATTATGGACAAATAGGTAGAGAAATTAGAACTGGTTTGATCCTCCATGACTGGTACTGTTTTCTCGAAAGCCGACGAACTTTAGTCTGGGAAGAAATTCAGATTTATTACGGGACCAAGTAAAATTGTTATTCTAATAGGTGACTATTTTTTGTTCGGACCTAAATCCTAAACTAAAGCATTACAAATTTTGTCCGCCGAAGCAGCAAGTTTATAGATATTTCAGGACACTTTGTGTTGTTCTAAAGCCCTGAATAAATTTTGAGAAAATTGGCCAATGATCTCTGCAGTATTTAAGATTTCACAAAAACTTTTCATTATAGGCTTAATTCACATCAACGAAACAGTAAAAAAATCATTAAATTTCAAGAGGTATTTTGATGTGTTTATATTAGGCTAAAATAATATTCAATTAACAATATACTATGACTTGATCAAAATAATCAATAGACCAATTTGAAAAAATGGGTATTAAATTAAGGATAAAAACAAAATCTAACTATTATAATAATATAATTACATATCGCGATCGTCTCACAAAACACACACACATATATAAATACACCATTAAATTTTGTTAATTGAGAAAAAATAATACTGTTGAATTATGTACTCAATTAACGCTATTATTTTACGTCGATTTGTTTGACAAGTAGATCAAACGATATTTCATATATTTGTAGAAAAAAATCGAAGAGATATTTGATTAGTAAATGGATCGAATACACTTTATTTACTGCCTGGTTATTTACCTCTTAACTGCAATTTAAATAGAAAATCAGGTCGTTGCGATGGGAGTGCCAACACTCGTTTGTCAATTGATATTAGCCATAATTTATTTGAAGCTCAATATTATTGATTTATTTAAATTGTAATTTTAAGGAGTTTTAATCTTAATCATATAAAAAGCTTTAAAATCACAGTGCTCAGTCTTCTTGTAAAACCACTTATACGGCGTCAATTAAGTTGCTTTGAAATTCAATTCGTTTTTTTCCTTTTAAAACTCATGTAGTTATCAACCAATTTTGGTAGAGTGGATGTTTGACTATTAACCTGTAATTACATTTAAACACAGTTCCCATCGGAGCGATACAAAAACAGTTTTTTTACATGTTTTCAACTGTTCGTTTTCTTATAAAACACAGTTCTGCTGTTAAAGGATATTGGCCGACCGGGTCAAAATGTTAACTTCCAATGTGAAGTTACAGAGTTATATAGCGCTTTTCCGTGCTGATTAAAGCAGCTTCACAATTATTACCCCCAGTCATTGGACCAAACACCTATGGAACACAATCCATTCCAATTGCAGCTGTAATCAGCGCATATGGTGTTTGTACCCATTTATACTCCTGGGTGGAAAGAGGCAACGTGGATAGTGTCCTGCCTAAGAACACAAACAGCTGACTGATTGAGTCTCGAACCACCGACCTCGTGATTGGAAGCCCGAAACGCCACCGCTGCGCCAACTGCTTCCACGGTAGTTGGCGCATAGATAAAGTTGCTTGAACGCACCTACATGATGTACGTAGTGTCGTAATAGTCCTGCGTAGAGAAACCGAAATGTCTCCATTATACGTTCACTACGTTTCTATTATGTGCGTCAAAAGGAAGTCTAGCATTAGGTGCATTACTACAGTTATCTGGGTCAGCCTTCAATAGAGAAATAGACCAGTATTTACTTATAAGTCGTTGAGTAAATATTATCGAAATTTCTATTAAGTAATCGAGAATAATAATATTCAATTTGGTTATGTTATCGTCTGAATGGAGACACGACCCCGTCTCCAAAATTCCCTGGGGAGTTTTGATTGACGCATGTGTCCTACTTGGGCCTAATAACGAGCGGGGTGTAATGTGACTTCGGCACAATAGAATGCGACTAGTCCTAGGTACGCGCGTATGGACGTGAACAAAAACTGTCAAACGAGATCTTTATTATTAGTTATTTTGTATTTATTTTACTCCATATGTGAGAGAAGTGTGAATTATACATATTTTCAGTGGGTTCTTCTTGTGGTGATTAAGTAATCAGGGAACAGTCTGGATGGAATGGAAGGGGGAGGGTCTGACTTACCAGCGATTCGAGTAAATTAGGCTGGGCCAGGGGTCCAAGGCCATCAAAATATCCCGTTTTCCATTCGAAGTGGTACCACACAACGGACGGTGACAAGAAATACTGGAAAGGAAGAGAGGCGAAATTTGAAAGATCTAACCCAACAAATTTTTCCATAACACACTGGAATACATACCTTTTCAATGTGTCAACATTTAACGCGATTTATAATTTTGAACAGAAAAAAACCACATCCGAACCGAAATGCGACATTTGAATATAAAATTCTATATGCTCGGAAATAGCACCCTATAAAATGTATTCATAAATTAAAAATACGTTCTATAAGGCCATATAAAAAAGTATTAGTTTATCACTTCCGCGCGCATCACTTTTGGGGAATCCCAATTTTTTTCACTCATGCATTTTACTATTCAAACTATCGTTTTTTCTGTTATTTCACAAGATATTCCTTGGATTTTCTAAACATAAATTAATATGAACGATTTTTTAGCTCACAACGATACACAAAATATGGCCGTCGTATTTTCGCGAGTATAAAATTATGATGGACGCAAAACGTGAGACAAAAAACAAGGAAAACCTCTCGCCCTCATGCTTTGGTAGGGTGATAAACTATTTTTTATGGGGCCTAGTGAACGACAAATCTCCAAGGTTCAGTGCACAATACAGCGATTACCATCGGCAAGCTTAATACAGTTTTTACTTACTTTTTAATCAAAAAATAATGTGTAGTCGAAGTACATATTTTTGTAACTTTAATATACCCTATACACAAATAACGATGCAATCTGAAGGGTTTCATCAATAATTGCATATACTTAAACATAAAACTGCAGATGAAAACCATAATAAAACTAATCATAAGGGGCAAAATAGAAGCATTAAACGGTTTTCCTCACCGGGCTAACAATTATGGCGTTTTAGATTTCATAGCCATTGACTAAAATAAGCAATAGTCTGAAATACATTATGAGTTACTAGATAATTTTTGCGTTGTACAAGCCTGACAACAAAAATCTCGAAAATCAGCTTCAAAATGTTATACTTTAATGACTCTCCGGAATTATTGGTTAATCACGCATACATAAATTATTTAGAAGTTTGTAGGTAGTTCATTAAATTATCCAAAAACTGCCTTGTCAGAAATTTAAACAAAGCAAACAGAAAATACAGTAAGCAGGGGCGGATCCAGAATCGTGTGAAAGAGGGGCGCTAATTCCCGGTCGGGTGGGCGTGTTCAGGGTTTAAAAAATAACAGGAAAACCTCGTTATTTGCAGGGAACAGTTAAACTGTTCCCTGGTTATTTGCGAGTTTTGCCTTTTTTTGCCTGTATTCTATTTGATGGGGTAAAATTTTAGAGGCGGCGCATGAATTTAATGAGACGGGCACATGTATTTTTGACGATATTAGAGGGGGCGTGCGTCAGATGCGCCCCTCTAAATCCGTCCCTAGTAAAGGTGTGTAAAAAGAATTTTGACCACCCACCGACCTAAATTTTCAAATCATGGTTTTGCGCGGGCGTGGCAGATGCAGACCTTTGGAAATGGGGGTGGGGGAGGGGTGGAAAGTCCAGGTTTTAGGGGGTCCCCGTGGAGGCATGCTCCCATGCAAATGACTTCAGGGGCGTGGTAATTCTTGTCTTATGATTGCTGAATATCTTTCATTTTATATAGACAATGTTAATAATATCGTTATATGTTTTCACTTTCCGAAGGGTGTGGGGGAGGGGTGGGGTTGGGGTTGCCGAAACCGGTCCGGCCTCCCTCTAAATCCGTCCGTGTTGGGCAACATTCTTTGCCGGTTTTATTTGATTCTACCACCATTGTGGATCCACACGACGCTGCTTTGGATGAAGGTATAAATATACAGCGCATTATAAACTGTAGTTTTAAATATAGAAATAATTACAGGTGACGATTGACCAATGCGTGTGTTACCTTTCTAATGATAGGAAATGGCATGCGATGTATTCTGATATGGAATGTTGTTTTAACTTAGTTACCTGTTGAATGACATAGTCAAACTAAGTCTATACTAAGATGGCACTGTCTACACGAACCTTGCTCAAATTTAATAAATCATCACTGAAACTGAATAGAGATCGTATATTGGTCGCACGGTGGAAGACAAGTGCGAGTCGGTCAGATACTGAAAAAGGTCAACATGAAGAAATGTTTTAATATTTCTGTCACAAAGCAAAAGTCCAAGACGGGCACGTCGGCAAGCCTCCTCCGAGAACGCGCAATAACAAAGTCTGTGGGGCTATAATTAGTCGTCAAAGTGTACCTTTGTCTCATAATGGTTGGGGCTGAGGTAAGATTAAAATACTAGTATGCCCCCTATAGATGCTCAGAAATTAAAATTGCGCTTTAAAATTCACTTTTAAGATTGAACGCGATTGAGGCATGACTATTTTGTCATTATTTGAAAATAAAATGAGAACAACATTTGTTAATGGTTTTTGGCTGAGGTACAAAATATTTTATGTTATGGTACAGTACCTTTGATGTTCGGAAATGAGACTTTCTGACATTAAAATTTCTTTTTCAAAGCGTCAAAATTTAACGTGATCGAAGCTTAACCGTGTCACTCTGTGAATGAAAATATCCATGCAGACCGGATTTCGAAAATGTTTACATGGCACCTCTAGGTGTTCGGAAATGGCACTCTTATACATTTACTTTGTTTTTCAAAGTGTTACAACATGGTCCATAACAGATATCGGGATAAACAGTCGTAATCCTCGAGCCACTAAGTCATTTCACGGTAACTGCGCGCATTTACAGGTTAAGATCAAGTCATAAAACGACGCACGACAATATACTGTAATATTCCTTTTAAAAGCCGCGCGTCGTTTTATGACTTGACATTAATCTGCACATGCGTAGTTGTTAGTTAATACATTTAAGACATGGCTGATGTAACTCATGTCGATAATCAAGACTTAACGTGATGACTGAAAAAATAAGGTTATTTACAATAACAATTATTTTGCCAAGTTTAGCAGGGCCCTGAGCACCCTATTAAAAGCGACCTCCATTCGACACTTATTTATTTAAAATGGTTGATTAAATTATATGTTAAAGGCCTTATTAAATGATATTCAGGATAAATGAACCTATTTTTTCGAAAAAAAAACGCGTTGTGCTAGACATGCTATAATATTAAATGATTTGTATGATGTATTATCTCATCAACCACAGTCGGCTGATTGCTTCGTCATCACGTTTAGTATACCTATTCAGCAACTCTCACATTTTATGTTATAGTCTTATTGTTATTGTATTATGGTGTAATCTTTTAAACGCTTAGAATAAACATGTTTACTTGTGGGTTTAATGTTATGGAAACGACACGCGCAATTATTAACAAATGTCGTGGCCGGTGATATCAATGTGAGCGCAAACATCCACAAGAGGGTAATGGTCCCTTACATTTATACAAAAATAGGTTAAATAGAATGCAATGAAACAGTCAGTATGCATTTCGTCACTTTTTGCAATGCGGGGGACTAACGGACATTTTGGATTGGACTTTTGAAATGATAAAACATACAACATCTTGTTTCTAGATTATTTACCGCCCAAATGTGTCATCTTAAACGCAAAAGACGAATAAAATAAAAAAAAAATCATTATATTATATAGATATATTCTATGAGAAAACTTGTTTGTGTATCGTTTTATGTAAGATCAGAAGTTCAGAGGAAACCCCCTGTGCTTGCCTTTCATTCAATGCTGTCCTCTTGGCACATTTTTTTACGTATTTTGTGCCCAATTTGTAATAAGTGGAAAATTTCTGTTACAACAAACCAATGTATCCGATTCATGTATATTCATTAACTGCACACAGTATTTTTTTTCAGATGTCGTGAAAGATATTGTAAGAAATTGCAAATTTTTATCAGTTCCAGAAGATACTGTAATCATTAGACAAGGAGATCAAGGAGATAGGTCAGTATACAACACATGCTGTTGAAAATATTATCAATTATAGTTAAGCGTATCTGCATAATAGTAAACAGAGATATCTGCACTATGTTCGGTGACTGGATTAATTATTGTAAACATGTTAAATGCGGTAGTCGACCTTCTCATTTACACACCCCTTGGGATGGAAGCTGATTGTAAATGAGAAAGTTCGTAAATGAGAAGTTTCATGAAAACTGGTCAAGGCAGGCCTCCAAAACACTTATTTGTGTTTATTTTGTGCTCTTGGTTCCTAAACAAAGTTGTTTAAATGAACTAGGAGGAATTAAATATGTAAAAAAAAACATCAAACATAAATTATCGAATAAGTACATTAGTGGCCATTATTTTACTGACGTCATTGACAGAATAGTGTTTGTAAAATAGAAAGTTTGTAAATGAGAAGTTCGTAAATGAGAAGGTTGACTGTAGTTTAATGTGCTTAGGATTAGCAACGTACTTAGACAATTGTATTCAAAATGCGTTGAGTTTAGCAATAAATGCCACAACATAAAATTCCACGGATTTGGATGTTTGTAAAATTTCGTATATATCAAAAGCTAAATTTTAAACACGTTGTTCCTATTTTTTAGCAGATTATGCATGGAAAGGTTTAATAGGAACCTATGGCTCAAGAACGTCATGCAATTTCTGACAGTTCCTAGCCATAAACCGTAGTCTACTTGTATCGAAGGCCAAAACATAACATGATAGAATTTATTTACAGGGACACTTTTACAACAACTTTTCGATACAAAATCTGAAGATTGTAAACGCGTTTTACGTTTTCTTTCAGCTTTTTCATAATATTGACTGGATTAGTTTCAATCTACATAAATCAACAACTAGAAGAGCAGGGCAATTTGACTAAATCGACACCGAATAAAGTACGTTCTGCACACCACGCGCGACGGTCTGCCAACAAAAAAGAGCGCCTAAATGAAGAAAACACTCAAAATGACGATAAAGGCAAAAGAACTGAATCAAAAGACTCAGCAGATAGTGATGCCCACCAGACGGCTGATTCTGGAGTTTCTGAAACATCAACTGACGACGTCATGTGGTCTGCCGAGAGTTCGTCTGATTATTCAGATTCGGAGAGCGCATTCGAATCTCTCAATAACTATAAACAAAACTCGGAAAAGTTAGATCGGAAACAATTCGGAGTACACATACGAGAACTGGGTAGGTTTCAATAGCCTTCCTTTTTTCATAGGCCAATAACACAATGTTAAAAATCTTCTTTCTCCAGTTCAGCTAAGCTATTTGATTTTTTCTGAGGTTGTTCAATTTCCATATTATTCATTCTGGCGATTGCCAGTTTGCTTTCCAGCACGTGTCTGCTGATAGCTTTGAAAAGCGCGCTTCAGCTGGAGGTTCCTAATCCTTATTCGGTTTGGCGACATATTCCGGTTTTGATGGCTATGGTGATTTAGGAGCTACGTCCAAATTCAATAAACATCTATAAAATTTGCTTGTCAAGTTTAAATTAAGTTACTTTACTTTGCTAATTAAACATTTAACTTTATTTTAGGTTATAAAAAAAACGCCGTCTATTTTCAATTTGAAAAGAACCTAGTTTAATACGATGCGTCCTTTAATCAAGCGTTTGATTGACCGACAATCAATTAATGTTCAGACATTAGTGATAAAACTGCTAGAGAAATAAGTAAAAAATGGGACTATAAAATGGAAAAAAATGACATATTCAACCTAATGCGGACAGACCAACACACCTACTGATAATGTAGAGATAGTTAGACGCATCCAAAACTCAGTCTAACTTGTCTAAGTCGAATCCAAAGTGGCATTGAAAACAAAAAAAAAACATCAACGTAGACAAAATAAATGAATTAGCGATTGTAATTAAAGAGAAACATCAATCTGACATAAAAAATAAATTAACTGTTCACATTTTATACTGTAGGAGCTGGTAAAAGCTTTGGAGAGTTAGCCTTGGTACAGGCGGACAACGTAAGAAGTGCTTCTATATTATCAGACCTGCCAACGGATCTGATTATGGTCAACAGAGATCTATACAACCGTTGTTTGAAAACTGCTCAAGAGATGCAATTTAGAGAGAAAAAGGAGTTCGTAGGATCATGCTCATTATTTAGGTATATTTTGTTTCTTGTCAGCTAATCTGAACATTTAAATTGTTTTCAGCCGTTGCTCTATGTATTCAACACAATTTACGGGTTTAATACCGTTGTCCAGAAAATTGCAAGAAATGCTAAGTTATGTTGTTCCATGATTTGCTCTGAATTCAAGATGTTCTCCAAAATTATTTCTCCATTTATATAAAAAACCTTTATCTTAAAACAGAAATGTCAGAAAAATACCCTTAAGTAGCTCTTGAACTGTGGTACAAGAGTTTTGTCGAGTCAGTATGGCAGACGACGAAATGACGACGGGGCGATTTAACAAATGGAAAGAGCTCAGAATAGAGTACTATGTTTTAAAGTAGTTAAACGTTGTTTTTTTTTTCATTCTGTTTATAGTAATTGGACCCCGCGCCAGAGAAAAATTATGGCGATGAGTTTCACAAAAACTCGTTATGACTATGGCAATACCATTGTGAGGCAAGGTGAGGTAGTTAGAGGCATATTCTTCATCCTGAATGGCAATGTGAAACATTCTGTAGATCCCTTGCACCACGTTAAACAATACCCAATTTACAGTACTGACAAGGATCAGGTGATGGCATATGCTCTCAGGTATGTTATTAGACTGGGCACCAGTTGGGGGAAATGTCTTAATTACTGAATATTAAAAACATTTAATTAATACGCCCAGTGCGTTTATTACTGTATTTTTGGGTTCGATTACAGTATAATAAAAATTAATAGAGACCTTAAGTTTGTTATAAAAAATAGAATAATACTGACAGTTGCTAATATAAGATTCCAATATGAAACAAAGCTATAGAAAAAAAATATCAGTGACTTTAATTTGAGATAGGCAGAAATAAATTACAACAGATGCACAAAACGAATAACAAACTGGCAACCAAGAATGGGAAAGGAAGACGACAAAACAAAAAGATGGAGAAATGACATAACCATATTCACGGGAACTACGAACGGCACCGATGAGAGATACTGTACATTAAAAATGTTAGAGGCCGTCATACAGCAGAGGATAAAATAGCCTGATGTTGTTGTCGACGACGACGACAAAACTGTTTAAGGTTTGATTACGATTCATCATATTTAATTAAGCAATAAGTTAATACCAACATTATGTTTTTTTTTAAATTTCAACAACAGGTGCGGGAAGATAGCACGTGATCGAAAAACAGGCGATATCAACAATAATAACCACTTGCGATTAGCCGGACCAAGTGCCGCACGCAGACGCGGTGGTTACGCAGAAGCAGAGAAGCTAGCAACTAGGAAGTTTGTAGACATATGTACGGTTGGCCCCAGTGAATCTATAGGTATAAATTTTATAGTTTACAGAATTTTACATCATTAAAACAAATGTGGAATAAAAAATGTTCTACCATATATCGAAGCTCTTCTAAGTAAAATTTGAATGTGTTTTAAAGTTCAAATATCAAACAAACAATACTAAAATGGAGTGTATATAAAACCACTGAATTTCTTTCACACATACACAAGAAAATATACCAGAACGTCAGGAGCAATTGCTGATAACTGTGGACCGACCAAAGATTTGGGAGCAACTGTCGCGGCGACTGCGTTTCAGGCTTTCAATCACATGGTCGGGAGTTCCAACCTCAATCTAGTCGGTTGTTCGTATTCTTTGTCAAGATACTATCCAGTTACCCCTCCGAACCCATAGGTATAATTGGGTACATGGAATAGAAAGCAGAAATGCCATTCGCTGATTAAAGCTGTAACATTGTGGAATAGACTGTGTTCCATGGTATGTTCCAGCAACTGGGGTGTTTTGTCCAGCACTTGGAGGCCACTGCAAAAAGCGATAATAATAACAAAGTCATAAATAAATAATATTTATTAACATTCCAGGAGACTTTGAAGTGATCCTCCGACTTCCGACCTACTTACAGACAGTGACGTGTCTTGAACCAGTGGATGTATTCGAGTTGGATTTGAACAACTTCGAAAGACAGGTCGTTAAGCGAAGTCCAAAGACCTTTGCCAATATGCGAGAATTGGCACAGGTAAAGCTGACATCCCGCATGCAGAGACTACACGATAAACAGGCAAGTCAAAACTGAAATAATGATATTCTACTGTCACTTACCCAACCCCGCGACTAACAAAATATCAGACCACATAATTACCGATATACAATACCGAGGACCTGCCTGACATTTTAAACCATGGGCGGATTTTTTTTGGAGGGCGCAAAACGTAGTTGTGGTCCCCTATAGAAGCGCCGGATCGAAAACTGAAACTAAAAATAACAAATAGACATAAAAATTGGCCAAAACAGGGTAACAGAATTAAAAAATGGGGAAATAACGTTATTTTTTTTTTTTGGCTGGATCCCGGATCCGCCCCTGTAAACCAATAGGTCTTTATCAGATACTGTAAACGTTAAATATTAAATGTAATGACGAAACAAACTACTAGCAAATCAACAGATAAAGTAGATGTTTGGACGAACCAAACAATATAGAAAAAACATGAAGTAATACTTTTTGTTATATTAAATGACCACAGAATAGGCATTCTGATTGTTATTAAAATTTGATTAATTATATTAACAACTTAAATCTAACAACAAAATTTTACTTTAAGAATAACAATACTAATTGGATAATATGAATGGAGAGTAGGACGCCATTTTTTCTGAAAACGTTAAGATGTATTATTTTATCTTCTTGAAAGGTCTATACACCGGTGATGGAGAAAATGTTGGAAAAGATTGAAGAAATAAATATGTCTCAAAAGAAAAGTCCAAGACAACGAGCCGAAGACGACAGTGTTCTGTTCAACCAGGGCTGGCACAAATATCGACAACGACAGCGTCAATTCTTGCGTAGACGAGAAAGAGAACGCCACCTCCACGAGATGAAACGAATGCAGATGCAATATGCGGCACTAGGCGAATGGCAACATCGAGCTAAAATTGCACACCACCAGCAGCAAACCCATCCACAACCTCTTGGCAGAATCCAGGAGGAAACCATCGGCCTTCGAGCCAGAAGTTTCTCAGATAGCGCAGTTCGCGAAGTTACTCCAATGCTACCAGAAGTACCTCCAAGTCCAGTATTATCTTCAAACCCAATTGTGCATGACTCTAATCCTATCACAGACCTGAATTCAGAGGAGAATTTTGATCTCAGTAGAGACAATCACTCTAGTCAGTCTACAAAACCTAGGTCTTCATCAATATCACATACGGCAACGATACTTCCGAAAATAGGAACACGTCCAAGGACTGCTAGTGCAGTTTAACCAATTGTGTACACATGGGTTTCAAGATAAACTAGGTGCTATTGTAAAATTAGGTTTTCGTTTTGCATGTGAAACTCCATGCAATTTTGTGAATTGCTCCTTGAAGGATATTAGGAGTAGGAACCATTGTTTGAAATATTTATAAACAAGGTCAAATCGAGCTACTTCGTAGAACGGAGAACTAATGCCTAGCGTACATCGGCCTTACGACTAGCCGCAACTAGCGGCGCACGGCATATTCGCAACTGGGAGGAACTAGCTGGATACAGGAGCATATGATCAGTTGTCAAATTAGGCCGATGTACGCGCTCTTTCGACTGACGGGAACTGAAAAAACGCCGTATCCCGCGAGTTGCCCATGTTCTACTCACCGGCAACTAGTTGTATCCAG
>JAOTQE010065442.1:0-17844 GCA_025631205.1 Nesometra sesokonis
TCAGAAAATTCATATAGAAAATATTAAAATATAAAATAGACTTAAAATACATTAAAATGTTAAAAGGTGTACTCTTATGTTTAGTCCATTATCACACCATTTTTGCACAGATCATATTTATTGCGTATAAACATAATGCTGACCATGGAGTACACAGGTAACAACGTACTAGTTATAAAATTGTACTGCATATTTTAATGATAGACACTGCTTTGTTATCGTAGTGAAACATGATATAGATTATTATAAGGTGAAGCCGATATTTAGAACACGAACTTTGAAACAAATCATTGAAACAATACATTATGATTCTATTTTTTAGTAATGTAAATAACACCAGAATAATTTTAAAGGGTAACATTTTGGTCAAGCTAAACCAATTATACTCAAACCCATTACTACCGTACACCGAGTCAGTTCTACCATTTGTCTAAATAAAATTACTTGCAAAGTTCAGTTTCACATCCTATTGACTTGAAAGGTAAACCGATCATCGCAGCCTAAAGCAATACCTCTAACTTAGACCTTTACTCCTAACTTTTGTCTAAGTAACAATGTTTAACTTAAATAAAAAGGTCAAATGATCTGCACTGGTTTGCTTTCAGAACCGGGTTACTACGAAGACGGTGAGTTTGGAATCCGACTAGAGACGATTGTAATGGCCAAGGACATCTCAGACAAGTTGGATGTAAGGCAATTTGTCATTTACACGTATTTGCAAATAACTTCATGGAACAGCATGGAGTTTAATAATTAGAATTGGTTTTTTTTCATGAAACTAACACTATATTTTAAAATATACATATATTACTATATATTTAAAGGGTTTTTATTTCGAGAGATAATATAGCTTATATTTAAACATTTAATAAAAGATCAAAATTTACGTTTAAACGTTTGTCCATCGTAAAATATAGGCCTAAATGAATCAAAAAGTTAAAAAAAAACATTAATTTAGCTAGTCTATCCTTACGCAAAACTATTTCTGGCTATGTTGACTTGGTACTGTTTAGGTACCCGGACATTCAGGTAGATGGTTGCAATGGGATCAGTCTTTCTCTCTGTCTGTCTCTGAACACGAGTAACTTATAACACTTTTTGTCAGTTAGTATCCGAAGTAAATGTGACTGGTTCCTCTGTAGGTTTGGTGGGAGTCGCGCTTACCACCACCATTATTGATTTTATTGATGTATAATCTTTGCAGCATACATTCAACGACTACCAGTACATGACCTTTGAACCGGTTGCACTTGTGCCGTTTGAACCAAACCTAATTGACTACAGTCTTCTAAGTCGACAGCAGGTAAATATCATTGATGTAATTAGGACAAGTACATAAAAACGGAAGGCGTCCATATAATGCAAAACTTTACATAAACGTAACAATGGGAAAGCCGATCAAGATTGATACAATATAAATTGAATTTCAACTGAAGTTAAGTTTAAGTACTAGTATCTGCAGACGGCCGTTTCATCCTCTAGGAATCATCAGTGCAGCTAAGGTAGATAGTGAGACCAACTTGAGCAGGGCTTAGGTTAGTCCGCACGATCAGATGTATAATACCAAATAATGAGGTAGTAGTCAAGTCGTGGTTTATATATACCACGACCAGGTATATGCAAATAAGGGAGATAGGTATGCTGCTTGGTATTTGGAATATTGAAATGAGAAAAAATGCTTTAATAACAGTGTTTAACTAAATGAAAGTTTAAACTTTTAAACAAACTTACTAAAATTTCACTGGAAATTTCCGACAGTAACGTTTGTTTAAAAGTTTAAACTTTCATTTAGTTAATAAAGACAACTTAGATGAATTTCCACCAACAGTGTTTAAGTTTGAAAGTATTTAATCTCTCTCAAACTGTCTGATGCAACTAGACATACAACATTAGTATGTGGTTTCGAGACATGATCGAAGATCTAAAGATATTTATATATTTGTATCATGGTAGAATATAGTAATACACAAAATAAAAATAGGAAATGTATAATAAGTGGAGGAAACAGTTTTTGAATTGGAGAATGCTTAATAGTACCTCTTCCTGCTAAAGTCCAATTGCATTTATTATAATAAGTTTATGAAAATCATTCTTCCTGATACTATGGGTATTAATATTAATTTGTAGATTTATGTTTTCAGTAGCGAAATTTGGCCACGCAATTTAGAAACCTTACAATAGAATTGGTCTTTGGTTTTATTATAACTTATTTAATGAATTCTGTTCAAAGGTCATTCCGTTTGTCTATGTAGGCCTATTTATTTCATTCATTGGCATTATTTAACTGTTGGTACTATGTGACTTCATATTCAGCAATGCCATTCTTTATTTTCTAGGGCGGGCCGAATTGAAACTTATTCAAAATTAGAAGTACCTCTTTTGTTAATAGATATATCTTTAATAAATATACAGATATCTCTATTAAAAATTGCGAATTCTCTATTGGGGTTGTTAATCGAGATATTTTTATTGAAATAGAGATATCTCTATTAATAATAGAGATATCTTTATTTATAGCGGTAATAAAATTATCTATTAATAATAGAGATATGTTAATAATGAAGATATCTATATTGAAAATAAAACATATTTCTAATGTTAAATATAAATAGGGATATCTCTATTTTAAAATAGATGTCTCTAGTTAATTAGAAGTTAATTGTATTAAATGGATATATGTAGTTAGACAGATAGGCCTATATTAAAGGCTACAGTAATGGTATATCTGTTAAAAATATAGATATCTCTATTTCAATACAGACATATTTATTCCTGATTAAACGTTAATTCGGCTGCCATCATATTTTTTTTCTAGATCGATTGGTTGAATCAGTATAACAGGGATATGACATTCAGCAACGCCATTTTTTATTTTCTATGGCGGGCCGAATTGACATTTAATCAAAAATAAAAATATCTCTATTATTAATAGAGATATATCTCTAATAAATATACAGATATCTCTATTAAAATTGCGATTTCTCTTTTGGGGTTGTTAATCGAGAAATCTTTATTTAAATAGAGATCTCTATTAATAATTGAAATATCTGTATTAATAATGAAGATATCTCTATTGAAAATAAAACATATTTCTAATGTTAAATATAAATAGAAATATCTCTATTTTAAAATAGATATCTCTATTTAATTAGAGATAATTTTATTAATTAGATATATGTAGTTAAACAGAGATAGGCCTATATTAAAGGCCACAGTAATGATGTCTCTGTTACAAATAGATATCTCTATTTCAATAGAGACATCTTTATTCCTGATTAAACGTTAATTCGGCTGCCATTACATTTTTTTCTAGATCGATTGGTTGAATCAGTATAACAGGGATATCAGAGAGAAGGTGAGGAGTGAGCTTGCTAATGATGATGCCATAGACTGGATGGAGAGGAAGACGGTGCAAGTGTCATACGAATACGTATTCAGTGGTTCAACACGTCACATTCCGTCACTTACTCTTATAATATCGACAACATTCCTGCTAACTCTACGAAGATTTTCTAAACCATAGCTGAACGCACCAAGATTTGGACATCATGTCACTTCATGAATTTCGTTATTTTTATATCGTTAAAACATGTTTTTAAAAGTATAATGGTCAAGTGTTGTATTCAGTGTGGATGTATTTTAGATTTGTTTTGTGATTTTTGTTTTTTACAATTAAAATATATGATACATACTCTAAGCATAATTTTGTATTCAACTATTTTGGCATTTATTATGTCATCATCAGAAACAATAAGCCATTTCACGGTTTCAACTGCGCATGTGCATTACCAAGGTCAAGTAATAAAACGACGCGCGGCTCTCATTGAAAAAAATATAATTGCCGCGTGTCGTTTTATTACTTGACCTTAATCTGCACATGCACAGTTGAAACAGTGAAATGGCTTATTACTATGACGTTACTCTATTATGTTTGTTTCAAGTAAACTATGTATTACATTTTTATTTGAAATTAATAGTAGATGTTTCAGATATTACCGTAGATTCCTGTAGATTACATTTTGTAATTTTGTATTTTAACGTAATTAAGTCTATGCAAATAATTTACAACTGTTTTATTTGAACCAATACCATACCTTGTATTAATTACATGCTAAATATAAAACTTGAAGCTAAATAAAATAATCTGAAGAAACAAGTCATTTTGTACAACTAATATTTCATGCACAGAAATTTACATTAACATCCTATTTAATTTTAGAGAGATAGGTTTATCAATTTGAAAAAAAAAATTATGCTTAAAGTTCATATTGTAAACGAAATGATTATGTTTACTTTGCTTACCTGGGAATAATGAGTAACTTCAGTTATTAAACATAGAAGAGATCTAGTAAAACAAATATTACGAAATATCCAGAACTGAAAACAAACAATTTATTCGGGTTTTTTGTATGTCAAGGACCTATTTCAGTAAGACATCATCTTAAAACTATTTTACTGCAATTACTGATTAAAATGAAGAACTACAAATTCAGTTTATCATGTAAAATTTTTCTATTAATAGATTTACATATGGGCAACACTGGATATACTACGGTTATTGAAATAGAATAGATTTAACATAATCCCTAACATGAACCTACCTCTACATGTTTTAAATACAGTGTTCGTATTATGTTGGGGTTGTATTTCTCTACAAAAATATCATTCCACTGTATTAAACTTATCATTGTATAGGCCTACTGTATGTAGCGACAACACCAATTACCATTATCCTCACAGGATATGAAACACAAGCAGCATGATGACAACATGTATTTTTTTATTTCATTACAAATGTCTTCAGACCTCCTTATGTAATACAGTTCTGCACGATACCTTGTTCATGTCAATTCAAACACTCGTAGAATAATGCGGATTGTAAGTAAGCCAATAACGTTTCGTGGCAATCACATCTCCCCTTTACCTTGTAGCACTGACCTTCGAAGTGGAAATGTAATCCCCACGAAACGTTACAATGACGTACAATCATTTGCTTACTTACAACAATTGGGTTTATTCTACTACTATTCTAGAAGTCATATAAAATTAGTTGAACAAATTCAAATTTTGTCAAATTTCAAAAACTAGTATATACCGACACTAGCAAATATTGTTATTTTTAAGTGTTAATTAAAAAATTACCATCGAATATGAATTGACACGAAATATATACATTTGTACAGCACAGTGTATTTATTTCGTCTGTGAGTTTAAAATTCTGCCATATTATCTTTTGATGAAGTAAGTAATTTTTAACACTAAACATTATAATTTTGGATAGATTTATTTTATATAACAAATCACAATTTCAGTTCCATGATGCTATAAAAATAGTAGCTTTTTTTTAGATACGAAACAAGCATTTTTCTGAAGGTTGTTTTTGCATTTGTATTTGATTCCCTATGTAGGTCTAAGTTATTTCACTAGTAATTTAGAACTACGAAGATGGGAGTTGACTGCCGAAACACATTGTTTCGTATCTGTAAAAAACCTGGTACTGTTGTACAGCATCATAAAACTGAAATCAGTGATTTTACTTGTTTGTTATTACTTTGGTCATTTAGAGATAGCTAAACATAAGATTTGGATTAGTGTATAGATGTTAAAAATAAACAGTGACAAAAAGTAATCCGATCGGATACAATTCAATAATGTAGAGCAACAAAGTAGCCAACCATGTTATGTTTATATTAAATAGTCCTAGATGTAACTGTTGATTACAAAGATTACTAAAAATTATTTAATACAATAGTTATGGTTTATAATAATAAAAATAATATTCTGTATACTTTAAACTACAATATAATCTGCTGAAAAACTATTATTATATATTCCCGCTTAAAATATATACAAAGTGATTCAAAATATTAAACAAATAAAATACATCTTATCTAATCTAATCGTTCGTTCATATGATGGTTATAGCCACGCTGTAACCGTTTGAACATATCCGAATATTTATGTTAGGCCAAGTCATACCGGCCACCGATAATGATAACGATGCTAAAAATGAGAACATATGACGTGCTTATATTTTATTCTCATTCACGGTTTGTATTTTATTTTTTACCTTTCCCATCAATGAATGTGTATTGGATGTCGGTCTACATCAATATCACAAACCAATTCCAAGTTTTGCTCATGAATAATCGTGGTGTTTATGCGGATTGCCAGTCGGATTCGAATAAACGTATTGTGTGCCTACAGTCCTGTCATGCCTGGCATATCTCACATTGTCATTTATTTATACATTATTACCAGTGCCATATCGCTATTAATACTACCATTTAATATTGGATTTAACAAAGGGTGTATTTACTGAAAGGTGTATAGAACATGTTCAAGTCAAGTATTAAGCTGATAAATTTAATTGTAGCAATTACTTAATAACACAGACGAACCGTGCAATTTAAACGACGTTTCCTACAATTTGCTATAGTAAGAAAAACCGATCCATAGGCATATTTATCAGTTTATATTTCCAATGATCCACAAGAGATAGAGGGGAGAGAGGAAGATGTACTGTTAGTTTATTTACTATTATTATCGATCTCCATTTTGAAGTATCGTTATCCCTATCGCATTATGTGACTGTTTTTTATCATAAAGAATAAAATATTACACTTCAACTAAATCTATAAAACTACAGCACTACACAGAACCAAGGCGACAAGTGTGAACAGCCCTATTCTCATAGAGGGCGCTGCGTTCGGAAAAGTTCCGTCACGATTTAATCGATGACTTTGAACGTGTATTGGTCTCGTGCGCAACCGAAGCCAATTTTTAGCTTGTGGACTCAACTTCGGCAGCACCGTTCGTTCAATCTGCCTGTTGTAGCCGTTCAGCCACTCGATCTTTAAATATAAAAAATAAAATTATCGCTGAATAAACAATCAAAATTATAAGTAGACCTAGAAAAACTAAACTAACATCAAAATAATTTTAGCTATTTTTATATCAAGTAATAAAAACAATTATGTACCTTTTACCTATACGGTATTTAGTATATCAGTGTCTCGTTTACGGTTGTTTCTACAGCGAAAAACACATGGCATAATGACATGTTTGAAAGCCTACATTCTCAATTAACGTAAAACCATCCCAATATCATGATGCAGTTCAACAGTCCCTAAATTATTATACGTTAGAGTGGGTGCCCTACTATTTAAATAAAAAATAAAACATAAAATAGACGAAAAACCGGAATAAAATGGTAAATAACTTTAGTTGATTGTCAAATGCAGCACCATACAAATATGACCAGGAGAGCGAAACATGCATTTTATGTTGTCAATGTCTTTATATTTTCATTAATTTTACTTTTTAATTGATACATTTGAAACTTCTATCTTTGCTTCTATGAAAGATTGGGAGTGCAATTGTGACGTAGCAACAGTATTAGAATAGTAGGTGCTTACATAGAACTGCACTTGGGGCTATGTGTTCTGTGGAAGTTCACAATCTAGCCGTACATAATACATCTATGGTTGGGACTCGGTTTACTTACCTGTTCCATGGTTAACATGTCATAGTTGATTAACTTAGGTTCAAACGGAACAACAGTGATGGGTTCAAATCCCATGAAGGTCCAGTTGCTGAATTGATGCTAAAAGATAAAAATACAACTTGATTTGTATGACGTATTAAATGCGGAGTCAGTTGCTAAATTGATGCTAAAATATAACAATACAACTTGATTTGTATAATGTATTAAATGCAGAGTTGGGGACAACACTTTGTTAAGGTAAAAAGTGAAATTGGCACTTGGAAGGTTTGCATAATTATATATACCGATATATAAAGTTTGCGGTACACCACGAGTGTATTTCTGAAAAATGTTAGTTTTCTCGAAGTTTCGCCTCAGGAGTGAGACACACTCTCATTCAAAGGAATGAGACAAACTCTCATTCTCAGTAGTGAGACAACCTCTCATTTTCAGGAGTGAAACACACTCTCATTCTCAGGAGTGAGACACATACTCATCCTCAGGAGTGAGAGACGCTCTCATCCTCAGGAGTGAGAGACACTCTCATCCTCAGGAGTGGGAGACACTCTCATCCTCAGGAGTGAGAGACACTCTCATTCTCAGGAGTAAAACACACTCTCATTTACAGGCGTGAGATAAACTCTCATTCTCAGTAGTGAGACAAACTCTCATTCTCAGGAGTGAGACACACTCTTATTATCAGTAGTGAGACACTCTCATTCTCAGGAGTGAGAAGCACTCTCAGTCTCAGGAGTGACACACATTCTCATTTTCACGAGTGAAACACACTCTCATTTACAGGCGTGAGACAAACTCTCATTCTCAGGAGTGCGACACACTCTCGTCCTCAGGAGTGAGACACTCTTATTCTCAAGAGTGAGCACACTCTCCCAGGAGTGAAACGCTCTCATTTTCATAATTGAGACACTCTCATTTTCAGGTGAGATACACTCTCATTCTCAATAATGAGACACTGTTATTCTCAGGTATGAGACAAACTCTCATTATCAGGTGTGAGAAACACTCTAAGTATCAGGAGTGAAGCAAACTATCATTCTCAGGAGTGATACACACTATCATTCTCACGAGTGAGACAAACACTCATTCTCAGAAGTGTGACACTGTCATTCCCAGGAGTGTGACACACTCTCATTCTCAAGGGTGAGAACACTCTCATTCTCAGGGGTGAGACACTCTCATTCATATGAGTAAGATGCACTCTCAGTCTTAGGAGTGAAACACACTCTCATTTTCAGTGTGAGTGTGACATCCTCTCATTCTTAGGAGTTGGGCACTCTCATTCTCAGGCATGGGAAATTCTCATTCTCATGAGTGAAACACATTCTCATTCTCAGGATTGATACACTCTCACTCTCTTTAGTGAGACACACTAAAAGCCAAATCGAGCAAGTAGGGCTATACAAAGTAATCTGGAATAATGGTAAAAGATGGAATAATACTATTTTATTTTTAATAAGAATGAAAATAGCAAAAATAATTTAAAACACTAAAAACTATTTCTCTCACTAACGAGAATTGTGTTCAACAGATTTAAAACTTATAGGATTCAAACTTTTAATACATTACACTCCATTGTGCTTATATTCAATATTTCGGCATTTCTTCTGTAATCATCATTAATTATGCTTACCCTTGTTGGTTTTGTGACCACCATGACAATCGTTTCAAGACGAACACCAAAACTATTAGGCTCATAATATCCAGGCTCTGGTAAAAACATAACAAACATTATGATGGTACCTATTCAAACAAGTTCGATAGGGGACAGTTGCAACATTATATCTTACCCAAAAAAGTTTTATAATTTCGATGTTGAACACCCTCACCTTTGGTTTTGTAAAAAAACACTTAGGTACTCGTGAAAAAAGTATGAATCATGCTTTTGAACAATGATTTTCCGTATTTTGGAGAATGTGTCAAAAGTAAATTCAAGAAAATTGAAAATAAATTTAATGAAAAATCTTTGCCACGTATTATCTTTCATGTGGTAAATGTATTCTAGATTTTATAGGAATATTAATTTAATTGTTCTTCAAAAAATCATTAGTATTATACTTTTAGTAGCAAATCGTGGCCATTTTGGACGCCATCTTGGATTTGAGCGTCATGGTAATAACTTTGCAGATTGATGCTTCCATCTGAGCTAAAACAGTTGACACCGTCCATTAAAAACAATGTTTAATTATTTATTTATACTTTTTTCCAGCTAGATCAATCTTCAGTATTTTTAAATAGGAGATAGGAATATTATCTAAATGAAGCTCAGATTTGTTTTTGTACACCAAACGGGATAAAACACACTGAGTACGGTATGGTCTAAAATTTGCACATCAGCAAGAATTTGGTGTGCCCAATCTTTATCTACTGTCCAGACCTCCCCCGATTAAACTGGGGCGCTACTGACGAGGTCGAGATGATGAGGTTGGGTGGAAAGGAGTTACAGTGCTCACCATCTGACAGGAACATTCCTGGTTGCAGAGGTTCTTCATTAGGCCTAAATCCTAATCTGATTCTTGCTGGTCCTGTAAAACAGATTAATAAACTTTGTCATATATAAGTATAAAGTTCATAGGGCTAGTGCTTATTTATATTTTCAGTATCGTGAAGTGGATGAGAGTATGACACTCCCCTGGATGGGACCCTAATCCATCGCAAGATACTTCCCAGCAATTTGTCGTACCATTGTACAGCTGGGTTGACCGAAGCAATGCGATTAAAGTGCGTTACTCTGGTGCACTTGCAACTGGCTAGCCTGTCTCACAGGCCTTACGGTCGGGTTTATTCACTTTTATTGCTAGATCCGTTTAAAGCGCTATAGACGTCTCATATTATTTTACGACAAAATAAGTGAGTATGGGATGTCAGTAGCGCCTTAAACGGAATCAAGCAATAAAAGTGAATAAACCAGATCGTAAGGCCTGTGAGACAGGCTAGCAACTGGCATGAGTGAGTCCCCAACTCCCGACCTCCCGACTGGGATTTTGAACCGCAACCCCTGTGCCAACTGCTCCAACTATGTGATATGATATATAGCCAACTGTGCCTGTCTTTGTCTTTAGTAGACAAGTCATAACATTAGTATACGGTCCTCATAGTGTCCTATTGATAGACACTTAATATAAACGTCTTATTGTTAGACACGACTTCTTATTCTAGATCTAGCCTAGACGCAATATTGAAGACATGCACTTTTCTTATGGCTTAAAACTAGCAAAGTTGTCTTGATACGCAAGATACGATGTTTACGATGTGACTAACGATTGAACGGCTATTACACCGATAGACAGAACAACCTATCCATTGACTATAGGCCTATTTAATTATTTTAATATATTCTGGTAAAATTCTGGTAAAATACTGTGTTGGTTTTAATCCAATCTAACGAAATTATGAAACAATGAATAATAGATATATTTTACCTTCATGTACTAGAAGATAGTGTCCAATACCATGACCAGTGCCGTGTTTATATCCAAGTCCCCCGTCCCACAGTGGAGCTCTGGCGATAGCATCAATATCACGGCCTGCAAAGAATTATATAAACAAGTAATAACTTTGTTGATTAAAAAAAATCGATAAAGCCAAATATTAGTCAAAAGAAAATTAAATTCTTTGTTTATAAAACCACAACCCAAATGAAGATAAATAAAGGAAAACAAAAGGTAAAATAGTAAAGAATAAAAAATTAGAACAATTTACAAAAGATGAAATTTGTGCCGACATTTATAGACATTTATTTGTCTTTTTATCTTTTTAAATGTAATTTGTAAATAATTTTAAACAAAACAATATTATTAAATTCAAAGTTACGGCTCTGTAAGTCAGGTCTTTTCAGTTTTTAAGCAACATTTTATAATAGTGTAATATTTTATTTTTTAAATCATTAAACAGGATAGAAAGACAATAATTTTAATTAGTTTAATGTATAAGATACAGTGCCGTAGCCAGCATGAGGCAGACGAGGCGGTCGCCTCGTCTGAAATTTTCACAATTTGGCTATTTTAAGGGGACTCCCTCTGACTTCCAACAGAGGGTTCCAGTCCCTGGAATATTACGTGACCCCCAGACTTCGCCTCGTCTGTTTTTCAACTCTGGCTACGGCCATGAGATATATTATAGGCATACACATCATTGCAAGTGTGTTATAAACTTTCAAACCTACCAAATATTCCGGACCTGAATGTCATTTTTGCCAGATCAATGGAACCCATCAGAACTCTTGTATATGCTTCCTTGTGGAAAGCTGTCGGAGTACCAAAATGGAAGGTTCTTGTCACATCTGTTGTTCCATCTCTGTTGTAAATAAAATATATGTTCAATCCAGACTATAAAATTTTACTTGGCAAAAGACTAATGATATGCCGATATTATGTTAATGACATGTCCAAGTACGGTCATGATGATCATACCATTATATAGGCATATCAATATTTTACAACGAAATTGTCAGAAAGGAATCGTTAAACAGTACAATAACGTACTATAAGTTATAAGCACAACTTCGGCGTCAATCCGAATTATAATGACGACTTGGGTGTTAAACTAAAAGCACGACTGGGGTGTTGAACCCAAGTAGAATATCATCCCTCAGATCATACTTTAAGCCGTCGGTCGGTTACAACTTAGCACATGTGTTCATAAAAGAATGCAGGAATTCCTCGGCTAAAACGTACGGTCTTCCGGTGATTGGACTCCACTGAATTAGGCCCAGTTCAGACAACCAGGTTTTAATCTGAGACATATATTTTCTCTGTTTTAAATGATAGTTTAAAAACCATGTTTTGACAATCGTTGATTAAACTTTAAATTTTATAAAGTTATGATATCATTGGCAAAATGCAGCAAGTATTTATTGTAAATATACGCAAGACAGAAAGTTAAACATACGCCTACATGTTAATAAACATCATCTGTCGGATATTAAGACGTTGGTTTTATGTAAAGAATTGCTGATGTGCACAAAAAATAACTAAAGATAGCGTGTATTGCTTTCTAGTACAGGGGCGGATCCAGGATCCACCGAAAGGGGGACCCACTTTCATGTCAACGTAGATTCGGGTGGGCGTGGTTGCCCGTTTTATTCAAAATTGTGCAAAAAAATGTATTTTTTTGTTTCAAAAGGGGGAAGGGTCCGTTGGCCCCCCCCCCCCCTGAATCCGCGCCTGTAGTATGTTGTCCAATTATCACTAGAAAGACCAAAATGAGGGCATTTTGAAATGTTGTTTCTTTTTTTATATTTTCATGCAAAATTCAACTATCATACTTACTGATATTGTCCACCTGAATCTAATAAGTACATATCCCTATTGTTTATAGCAGCATTTGTTTGTCGACTAGGCCTAAAACAAAAGCATAATTGCAATCTGAATTATTTATATAGTATAGAAATTTATATAGCTTCAAGTAAAAAACAAAATAAAAGCGCTTATTTGATTGATGTTTAGCAACAAAGGTATAAGTTTACGTAGATACTTATTATATCCTATTAAATTTTAGTTACATTTGCTAATATGACGATTACGAATTTCTATAAACTAATAATACTGTTTTAAGATGCAAAATATTATCGTCCCTGAAAAATGTTGAAAACCCTGCCAATGTATAACAATACTGGAAAATCGTTCAAGTTTTAAAAAAATGGGGAAAAATGACAACATGCTGAATACTACATAACGGAAAATTTATTTGATTTCAAATAAAATTCCTTCTGGAATTAAATTTGTTATACTTGAGCATATTATGTTGTGTACTATATTAGAAAGGTATAGAGATTAATGAGAAGCAATTAAGCAAACAAGTTTAAAGGCTCATTTCTTCTAAAATTCTGTGTTATCAACAAACAATTAATATATTGTAGACTGTATAATACTAACCTGCCATGTTTATGTCATTATTACTTCAAAACATTACAAAATGCAAAATAAGTATAGAATTTGATTTTTTTTGTGGGTGGATCCTAAAAAATAAATCAAGTGAATAAACCTAGGAGAGTTCGACAATTATTAGCTTTTTCTACTTGAGATAACAAATATACAGGTAATAAACATGTTTATTATTTTAGAAATAATAAACAGGTAAATTTCCAAAGATGTTTTTTTTTTATTTTGGAAGGAATGCCTCTTTAATATCAATTTTATGTTTAATGTCATTTATGTTTAATGTCATTTTTCTTTTGAAGTGTTTTATTATATTTTCCTATTTACACTTACGTGTAATGTATAACAGCTCCATTTGGACCAAATGCAGATATCGTTGGAAAACTTAGGCCCTGTATAGCTTGCTGTCGTCTGTATTAATACAAATACAATTTAAAGCGATTAAATATTAATGTTTAAAAAAACACGGTAGGAAAATAAGGCTGCAAGAAGTGATATCAGACATTAATCAAACCGTCAATTAAACATAGTGATATACGATAATATTAATAAAGGGAACCCTATTTTTTTTTTTTTTTTTGGTAAAATTTAATTGAAGGGTCACTACAACTATCAGCACATCAATAAAAAAGAGTTGCTCGAAATCAAAATTGAAATCAAATCAAATTGTATTTATTAGATCCAAAGCAAATTACAAATTACACTAATCAATCTAAATAAATAACATGGATCAGGGAGACTTTCACAAAATACATTACCCGTAGTCATTGAAATGGTAATAACAACGTAATGCATTAACTTTAATTATTATTAGACCTACCTTCGATATTCTTCAAGTTTAGTTGCTGCTGAAATCTCGCTTAGACGTCTGATATCTCCTTGTGCTCGAGGAACCTATTATTCCAAACAATACGAAAAACTAAACACTTGCCTTGAGACAAACGGTCAGAAGGAGTGGCATGGGATATTAGAAGGTGAAACTGATCATACCATCAATAATATTGTAAATAATTAGGTTGCTTTTATTGTTCTTCAACTTCGGAAATGTATCAAACAATAATGTTTCGTGCGTTATTTTAGGGAAACATACTATTAAACTAATCAGGTAATTGTTAATACACCATTCAAACTTAAATCCACCAAAATAAATAAAGATACAAGAGAAATTAAGATAAATATTTGACAAAACCGTCATTTATTTTATTAGTATTAGTAGTACCGTACGGTACCATTTTGTAGAACTTCCGTGATGATCCAAGTTTGGTGTAGATGAGTCTAACTTAGGAAAAACTAGAAAACTAACAGATGAATTTTAATAAAATCTGTCCAGTGTTTATCATGGTCCCATATATATTTGATAACATATTAGCGACGATCCGGTGTAGGGTATAAGAACAAGTATAACAGCAATACCAATCAATAAATCGAAATTTATATTTATATAATCAGGTCAATATCAAATTTGTATACAATGTTGGTGAAGATCTTGGATAGGGTGTAGATATATAACGGGAAGGGGAGTTAACACTTTAGAATGGTCTTAATGACTACCAATGGATTATGAGTTGTGGTGGGCCCTGGTTATGGCGTTCGCTTGTCTTGTGACATAATCCGTGTCTGTATTTTTTTTTCATTTTCAAAATTTACACAGTGATTTTTGGTGTTTTGCGACCACGAATCTTCACCCAAATTTAAATAATTATCCATAGTGCCATTTTCAAACTTCCCTAAAATTCGTTAGAATCTGTCAATTACTTTTCAAGTTATGCTGCGAACAAACATACACACCCATAAACACACCCACCAACAGGACTGAAAAATTACCTTGCCAACTTCGTTCATTTTAGGGGGTTTATAGACTATAAACTTTAGCTATGCAGGTCAGCTGGTATATTTTTAGAGGAAAACTATGTGTGGAAAATCATACACATAAGAATCTCAGTTTGTCCTCTGCTTATAATTAAGATTGACTAATGAATATTTTTAATTGAAACTGAACGATGTAACCATACCTCTTTTTCCAACCAGGTCATAAACTCAATCAAGGCTACCGCATCTTTAATCTGAAATACAAGTATGATAGGCATCTTATTCAAAGTAACAAACACTTATACAAAAAAATTAGCACACAGCAGTTAATAAGATAAGCTACAAACACAAAATCATCACAAGGTTAAGCAATACTGTAATTAAAAAGAAAGTTAAAATATAACACACCGTTCTTGGGAGCTAGCGTAATGTGGGTGAGGTAGAAGACAGAGTATAATTTGCGTATGAAATCTGAGGTAGACTTGTGGAGACGAATTAATAATTGAAACAACATTCTGGTTTAAGCACCTGGGTGGATTTATTAAACTTGCTTAGCACAAACATAACGTAATCTTGAGTTTAAAAAATATCAAAAATCTGAAGTATACAAATATCGTAGGCCTGCTAATGCCATCTTCTATCTATTTTGATGTTGAAATGATAGAATACCATGTTTAAGATGCAACCTTAATTATTGGTTAAAGGCCCATTCCTTCCAAAATCACAAAATTAAAATTCTAAATTTGAGTACATTATATTTAAATGTATAAATATACAACTGATCTGCTTTATTTATATTATTTTATTACTTCCAAACTTAAACAAATGTTAAATAATAACAGTTTTTTGGTTGATCCTTGAAACGTAAAATTAAAGTGGATGAATCTGCATTTGCTTTGCTTGTGTGAACAGTCTAAAGTTATTAACCAACGGCGAGCTATGTGAGCATGCGTGTCTCATGCAAAAACGGCGCTAATTGTGGAAAAAATTGTCCTGGTGACATCCGTGTGGATACGATCTACAACCTACTAGCTTAGCAACGGAGAAATACAAAAGAAACTAACATGATGATAATGTTTCTATTATGCTAAGTGTTTAATTATGTTTTCTTTACCTGTATTAATGTAGTAGTGTTCAATTGTTTCCTGTACCTAATTAATGTAGTGAACGTTGAAGAGGGGCGGCAGTGACGGGCTTTTACAAGTCTCTATGTCGTTCCTCGACCAAATTCTGTTGGTATATTTTATTTATTTATTTTTTTTTTTTTTCATATTTTTGTTACTTACATAATATGACTGTATCTTGTTCTCTTTTGTAATTTTGTTATTGTTTATTTCTCTATATGTTCCATATATCTCGTTAAGTTATATTTTGTAATTTGGTCAAATAAATGTTGAATTGAATTGAATTGAATTGAATCATGATTATCATCATGATTATTATTTTAGAAAAAATAAATAGGTAAATTTTCCAAAAAAAAATTAAATTTTGGGTGTAGATTTTGGAAAGAATGCTCCTTTAACATTTAGGCCTACAAATTGAAACTGATAAACATTCTAAAATACGTGCCATTTCGGAAACACTATATTTTGTTAGAGTCTGGTACTCGGTACTCACGTGTGCATTTCTCATTCCGTTTTGTTCAGTAGGATTTTTAACAGCTTTCATCAATAAAATAGGCGATGCTTCATTCATTCTTTTTGCCTGAAAATATAGTTCAATGTGAAATGCATTTGTATCCATACAGTAAAATTAAGTACTATGTTACGTTATTTATTTTGTTTTTTCTTCCTAATGAGCCACTTTCCTAATGTGGCACCATGATGGAACATCCGTGAAATCGTCACAACACAATCAAGGTTGAACCCAGATAAGATCAAAGGTTAAGAAATTATTGCATTTAGGTAAATTATCGGAATAGAATTGGATAATCATCGGATAATCTTATCCGATATTGGTAGCCCTGTCTATGGCAACATCATATTCAAGATTCAAGATTGTTATTGCTACTGAACCAGCTATGGGCTATTATCCGCTTAAAATTACAACGGTACACAAGACAATACTTAACAATAAATATATACAGTGTAATTGTACATAACAATAAATATATACAGTGTAGTTGTAAATGTGAAGGGGGAGGGGTGGGGGTGTTAATGATTAAAGAGAGCAAGTTTTATGTCTTTAACGGAAATTTCTGAAGGGTCAAGAGCAAGGTCATAAGATAGTTGAAGGGTAAAAAGGAGGATTTAAAACGGGTACCGTAGTGGGAACAGGGATAGGAAGAAAGGTCAAACTTCGATGGCCATGAAGGACAGAAGAACAGGCTGAGACTGGAGTGGAAAGGGTGGTCAACAAGTGGAATAGGGCCTATATCACTTTCGTGGTGGGGTGGGGGAGTTGAAGGCTGAACCATGCGGATTATAGTGGCCACCGAACCATGGTGAATGACTGGAAACAGCACAGCGTCATTAGCGTGACCAAGTAAATCATACTTAGCTGAAACGCGCAGCAAGTAAGTACTTGTTATCAGGTTTATAAGGAGTAAGATCATTTTAAAATAGCCTAGTACTTCTAGTGGAGCAGCTTAGACTCAAAAAATGGCCAAACCGTGCACTTTGTGACAGAAGCATGAAATTTTCAGGGTTTGAT
>JAOTQE010065453.1:0-17844 GCA_025631205.1 Nesometra sesokonis
AATTTGTATTCGTTGTACAGAAAAATCACTAAATTTTCTGGGATGTCCGCTTATGAGAGGTAAATTTACATACAAAAAATCTAAATTTGAAGACAATAAGTGTCTGTGTCCGCTTACGGGAGGTGTCCGCTTACGAGATGTACCAAATGCACTGATTAGATAGGAAGAATAAACGGGTCTTCGAATTAGTGTCCGTTATAGGAGGTGTCCGCGTACAAGAGGGTCTGTACAGGGAGGTTCAACTGTATTTATAAATCTATTTGTTTTTTTTTTTTATTTATGGAATACAATCCAAAAATATGTCAATAGTACAAATTATACAAATATTTCTAGTACTGCAAAATGTTTATGATGTTAAATTAATAGGAAACACACATAATATGTTTCTGTTTTTTATGTCAATTTTTTTTTGCATTTTTAAAGTGAGCTAGACATTATGCATATGAAATGTCAAGACAGTTATGACAGCTAATGCCTGTGTAGATGATAGATAAGAATGATCATTTTTTTACATGATGAATTCTGTCATTTTTTTTGTAATTTTCCATACTTAAAATCTCAATATGTCTGCTACTGTTGTTGCTGGTTAACATGCTTGGCTTCTAATCTCAAGGTCCCTGGCTTCTTGGGATACCCAAATGGTGGATGACATTGGCATAGAAGTGGGGGAGGGGGTTGTGGGCACATATCCAGGAGAGGATCCAGAAAATGTTAAACGGGAGGATACAGACCAGATCTATTTTACAGTTGGAAGGGCACAAAAAACTGAATGCTCCAGGTGGTGGGTATAGAAATTTTTTGAAAATAATAAACCTCTAGATGCTCATTGGACTATACAACTATACAGTCAAAAAAGGAGTTGAGTCTGACACAAAATGAAAAAAATTACAGTACCTCAACTCTTGAAATGTCATTCTTAATTTTGTCATAAGGCATTAAAAGAACTTTGTCCTCCATCAATCCTAAGAAAAAGGCCCTTTTCAAGAGATTTTTTTTCTAATTATTAATTTTTAAAATAGCCATATATTTTTATCTCCAATTCAAAAATTCAGAATGGTCCTTGCTTAACAGTAAAGGTGGTCATTAACCAATTGTGCTAAAGGTAAAAATAAGCTGCAATTTGGGCAGATTAAATGTAACTTATAAAAATATTGATTAAATATAATCGATTATTTTGAGTATTTGTGTAGAAACACACCTTATGGGATTTTCTCCATGGTGAAACTTCGTTAATTCTACTCGTTTTTCTGCGTGATTTAATTTGACAGTTTCAATCAATTAGTCTCATTACATAAATTTTAATATGATCATAAATTTGCCTCTTTAAGTTGTTAAACTTGTTACAAGTTATATCCGTTATTTTATGATTCTCATAAAACTTGTTCACACTTATACGAATATAATTGTTGATTGGAAGCAAAATAAACACACTAAGTTGTCTCTCCAATATTAAAAAAAATTATTATGTTAAAAACAAGTATACAAAGTTTGCGGTACACCACCTGTGTAGTTTTGGAAAATCTGTTGAACTTCTCAAAACTTGAATCAATAATCTTAATCATTATAATCATAAACTTTATTCATCCTCATAATGAAAAAATAACATTTGCTCGTCTTAGAACTCACTAAAAACAGTAAAGATATTAAATTTCTTTAAAACTTATAAAAATTTCAATAAATTAGAAACAGTTCCTAGACAACCACTGTTGTTGGTATTTCCAGATGCCTGTTGGTATGAAGGAGTAAAGATAACGGTTCGTACCAGCAGCCACAGACCTCAACTGCCCACTTCGAGCACTTCTAAGACCAACTATTTCAGCATGTAATGGATGACTTTCGTCATCAATTACAACACTAAAAAGTCGGTTCAGATACTCATGGTACAAGGAATCAACGGACTGCTGCCCCAAACCCACTATCCCCCAATCCTTCTAACCACACGATTTATACGATCTTTATCTCTCTCTGTAACATTACTTCCCCACCCTGCAATACAATATTTCCAAACTCCAACAATAACAGATTTGTAAAAAGAATAATATTATTTTTAACATTAAACTTTTTCAATTGTCTAAGACAATACATTCGTGAATTCATTTTTTTCATCACCAAATCTATGTGGTTATTCCACGTTAACTTGTTATTGAAGACAATATCTAGAGCAAAGCCAAAGGAGGCATAAGTCGAAAAATTGAAAATTTAGTTTTTTATGAGTTATGAACCTAAACCAGCAAAAATATCAGTTTCATATGATGTTTCCTTGCAAAGTTATGCACAATCAAAATTTGAACATTTAGAATGTAATTATATGTAAAACCAAAAATATGCTTACTTGTAAATGTTTCGTTGACTCTCAGTCAACATCGTCAGTACAATTTTGTCTGGTTTTCAGATTTCTTCCTCCTGGTGGTTTTTGGCGGACGCCACCAAAGGTTGAACTTTCACTCTTTCCAAGAAGGCTGTTGTAGATATTGGACAATTGATATGCCCCGTCGTCTCGATTCATATTTTTCTTAGTTTTCCTGATTGATTCTTTAATTTTTCTTTCAAAATATGGAAATGCCTTTTCTACAATTTTCCCGCATGTCCAATCAGGTAAATGATTGTATTTCAATTTTCAATATCTACAACAGCCTTCTTGAAAAGAGTGAATATTCAACTTTTGGTGGCGCCTGCCAAAAACCACCAGGAGGAAAAAAGAAATCTGAAATCCAGACACAATCGTACATGACAATGTTGACTGAGAGTCAACGAAACGTTTACAAGTAAGCATATTTTTGGTTTTACTTCAGAGAACTTTCACATATAATTATATCTATGAAAACTGATGAAATTTTATTAGCAGTTTAGAATGTAAGTCTTGACTGTCACTAAGCAGGGTCTTTTTAAATTGAATTTTTTTGAACAATTCTTTGTCATACCTAAACATTCTAATCTATTTAAACAAACATAGTATGAAAGTTGTATGTTTAAATTGTATGTTTTTGAGATAAAAAATTTTCTCACAGTTTGATTGACACTATGTGTTTTATTGACCTTCGTGAGTCATAAAAAAAATGCGCAAATTTTCAGTAAGTAGTAGAATCAAATCATCTTTCTTAACCGAACGATACATCCATCCAGATTTTCTTTCTTTAAGTTATTTGTTTTTTTATCACATCATAAGAAAGTCCTGCCGATAACAATGTTTTGACAATTGAAAAAAAATCAGTTCAGGCTATTATATTCCAAAAACATTGGCAGTTGCGAGCCACATATAGGACAATTCAATTATATTTTATATGACTAATAAAATGTAGCGAGAAATTTAATGTAAAACCTATGACTACTGGTATAGTCATTGTTTATTCAGAAAAGCTCATTAATGATTTTTAAAAAAATAAATAAAATGGATCATCTCCAATTCTTAAAATATACTTTAAATTTGACAGTATCAACAGCTAGAACTGACCTCTTGAATTTTAGATATATTAGGTTGGACCATCTATATTTTTTAATACTGCAGATATAAAATATATCATATTCTACATCAGACATTTAAGCTACACTGATTGGTTGAAAGAGCGCCACATGATTAGAAATATTCCTACTATTCCAGTATAAACATTGACGTCACTTTGCAAAATAGTATACTATTTCGCAAAAGGACGTTACTTTTATGACGTCACTTTAAGATATAATATATTATTTTTGCAATATGGTATGTCCATTTTCCGTGAATTCTGTGGAGATAGTGGAGCAAAGGCCCGAGCCTAATAGGCCTCGATTGCACCTACTTGTACAAGTACAGTAGCTTACAGCTAAGGTAGGCCTATGCCTAAAGGTAGGCCTAGACGACTAAGTCCTTTGTCTTTATAATTTATGTATAACATAAAACAAAAATATATGTTGCAAATGTTGTTAATTTTGAGTTTCTGGTTAAAACTTTGGACATTGGTGCCACCAAATAATACTATTGTAATAGTATTATTTAGAGGCACCTCTGCCCATAGTTTTAACCAGCACTTCTCAAGGCAACGTATATTTGTATATTAGAATTTATAGTAGGTCTATTCTTGGACTTTTAAAATAAATGCTATATAACTTTAGTCATTGCTGTATAGCTCTGACATAAGACGATGAATCATAGTTACTGATTTAACCTGTGGTATTTCAAATACAATCTAACAAATTGTAGAAACCTTTTATGCATTGGTGATGCAACCAGAATGTGTGATTGATAATTTAACAGATTACAAACATACAATGGCATACAATACCTTTGAAATAAATAACACCCTCCAACTAGGTAGATCTATCATGTTAAATCACTAGGAAGATCTGCCTAGAACCACAGCAAACTACCTTGCAACTATAGGTAGTATATTTGTTGATTTAAGTAACTGATTGTTGGTTATGATGTCAGTTCTAATTAGTCTGAAAGTCTACTAATGGCTGCATTTTCCTATGTAATTGTTTGCTGACCATATGTCATAGACATAAATTCATAAATCAAATTAGATCCAAATCAAATAAGATCCAAATTATATACACTTAAAAATACTTCTACATAAAAAACAAAAGGTATTTATAATAAGAGTTATGAACAACCGAAGTTTGAACATGTAAGTTTTGAGAAAACTGCATTTGAAAATGGTTTATCAGTATACATTGACTAAATAAGGTCATTTTAAATTGCATTTTTTAAACATTTTTGATCATATATCTAAAAATCGTTAAGTTAGTGTGAAAGTTGAATGTATGAACGGCATATTTTTTAAATAAAATAAAATTTGAAAAATTTGGCCACTTTTAAATTTTTGTCTATTGTGGAAAACAAGCATTTGCGACTTATGTCACAATTGGTTTGGCTCTGCCACAATTTATTTTGGTCATCTACTAATCGAGTATGACATTAGCAAAATGTGCTATTGTGCCCAAAATAGACTGAAAATCTTAAACTTATGTCCTCCAAGAGTGACAGGTAGCTAGACCAGAGAGGGAGTCCCAGTTCAGGAGACGAGCATCTCCTATTGGAAAATGCTTTGTCATTTTCAATGATCTTGCCTAACATTAGGTCATTACAACTCCAGCCTACCTCATCAGATCTACGATGATTATGTGTTTAAAATATGTGAAGTCATTGTGAGAATCTTTACTCTAACAGTATGGATTTCCTGTTATAGGATTGAAAACACCAAAAAACATGATTTTTAAATCGGATTGTTGCAATTAAGGGATAATCTGCTTAAACTTTTAATTGCCATTCAAACTCTCCTTACATTTTTTTCAAAAACAAAGTGTGACTTTGGCTGGTTTTGATCACGTTGTTACCCAGACAACAGCATATTTTTTTCAGTCCGAGAGAGCTATTGCTTTCCGGAAAAGCTTACGTTTACCGTTTCTTTAATGCATCTATCGAGAAAACTATACTGATTGGAAGTCGGCAGTTTATTCAATCCAATGGGGCCTTTCTTAGCTAATGTCAGCCATCAAAATGCCACACGAAAATTAATGTTCTGCGTATACAAATGACTTAATTGCTGATCCAGCTACTGTAGTCGTGCATTGATATCATATTACTAGTAGCAACAATTGTACACATTTTACATCCGACCAAACAAATTTTTTAAACATTCAGTTTTCATATTCTCGGCATCTATAACAAATCCATTAGTTTTAAAAGAAATGGCCTGGAGGGAATAATGTGGTTTTTCCAGGGATAATGAATAATTGATGGTTGTCAACTGCATACGGTACTCGTTTTCTGTGCAGATTGTAGTATACCTAGTCACCATACTCTTTTGATTTCGTCGTTGTCAATTACTGGTACTTTTCCAGCTGTGATTTGAATAACAGAGGGTGGGCATTAGATAATGTTGCCTATAGGGTAGTGACCAAATGCGTAACATTATTTCAGGTGTAAATTGAAGGAGAGTTACATGGGATTGTATGAGAATAGTTCTTGCATTGTCACCTGGTATTATTGTAGGAGATGTTTAAATTGATAATGGACTCAATGGGAAATAAATCGTAAAGGTGCTGGAAAACATGCAAAGGATTAAAAATATTAAATAGTGTCGTGTTTAAGGTTCTAGAAAAAACAGAATTTCATATTTAATTATGTAGTTTTTAGCAATTTTGTATTTATATAATATTAAAATCCTTTGAAGAGAATACTGAAAAATATTGTACGAACTGTGCCAAAATATTGAATGAACTTTGCTGGAGCATTCCTAGAGCAGTGAAAACAGTTTGTCTCCCTAGGAACTCTCCAACAAAGTTCCGGCTGTGTGACCAGGCCTTTAGATGACTTGTTTCACAACAATCCAAAATGTCGACTAATGGCGTGGATATCATTGCTTGGAGTATGTATTATACTTTCTTGTTTCATCATCATTTCTAGGCGCAAGGGATGCAACCCATGACCCGGGGCGGATGCAGAATTTTGGGAAAGGGGAGGGGGTAGCTGGTAGAGGATAAAAGTTGTTCCCCGGTGAAATTTTTGTCTTTTGTCCGGAAATGGCCTCAGGAATTGTTAAGGAATCGATTCTTGTCTTATGATTGCTGATTATTTGTTATTTTATAGACAATGTCAATAACGTTGATATATTTTATTTTCATAAAGGAGGGGGACGGACTGGCTCCGGCCCCTCTCTAAATCCATCCCTGATGATAATATGGCTGGATCATGTGACACCCTGCCCCATTCATTTATTATCTGTGTCAATCTGTATATCATTGATTAAGATTTAAAGTAAGAGACAATTCAAATGCATTACTGGGATGTTAGGTATTCGATCTATTCAATTTTATGTTACTTTTTTATGCAAATAGTACAAAAAGGCTTTCAACAATTGTACAGGCGCCGAACACAATCAGTTCACAGACAGATAACATGTGTACAAGCAATAAAATATATTGTTATTATCAGACTCTGGAAAGACAATGCTACACATGTGTTTAACCATTTAGTAGAAACATAAGAAGAGTGTAGGTTTGAACCAGAGACAATAATAATAATAATAATAATAATAACAACATACATTCCACAGAAATTCCAACCTCTGAGGTCTAAAATTCGGGAGATTTTTCAAAGTGTGCCCTCTATCTTAAAATACTGCACCTTCTAATGTATTTTATGAAGGAAGGGTCGAAAATATAGGCCTGCAAGGAGTTAACTAGTGCCAATTACGATGAATTTAGAACGATGTATGAAATTATTTATTTTAAAATCTAAACTATGGTACAAAACATGTTTAAATTTCAACAGAAAATCGAAAGATTACTTAAAAAACCAGAAGACTGTTAAAATTTCGAGAGACTCCCAGACAAATCAGAAAGGTCCAACACTTGTCATTTGGCTGGGAGACTTCAATTTTTTCAACCTGCCAATTTCTTTCTTTCTGTTTCTCACATTTTACAATAAAATGGCATATTTTTTTACATGGTTTAACAATGTATTATAAGAAAAAAAAATCAATATTTGCATAATAAATTTCATGTTTGGCTTGTTTGCTCACAATGTACAGTGGCGGACGCAGGGGTGTTGCCCTAGTTGCCCAGGCAACAGCCTTAATTTTATAGTTTTCTTGTAATAACATACACAATCCGAAAGTAGTACAGCATGGTTCTACTAAATGTCCATTTCATCATAGGCCTATATCATTATTGACATTTCTTGGGCTGGCAGAGAATAATTTTTATGCGCATATTACTCACTGAACCGTGTCGGGGGACACAGATCGCCCCAACTATAGGATTTTGACTCTGGGCAACCCCCTTAAATTTATTCTGCGACCGCCACTGATGTAAATGTGATTAAGCATGATGGCTTGCAATTACAAGTTGCCACATTCATAAAACTATTCGTAGGGAAAATATATACGGCTCTAGCAGTTAGTAGTTTCTGAAGATCACGGACGACCAGATAATGGAAGGGGATTGTCTTAATCCCCTCCACTATGTGACGTGTCCTGTATCCAAAGTTCTTCTTCTGTTTATTCTATCAAAAATGTTGGCATGTATGTAATAATAATATGTAGCCTTTTATTGTGCTCTTTACAATAAAAATCTCCTTGTTCCCAATACTACTCCTAGGTGGGTAGATAAGGTGCCTTGCACAAGGTGAAAAACAATTGGTAAGCCTCTGGTCTCAACCTCTCAATTGGGAGCCCAAACCATCCAAGCCATATCGCCACACTTCTAGGCATCTTTTTTGGCAAACTTTCCGAAATACTGTTTTTTTTTTATTTATAGGTATTGATGATTGTTTATGTTTACTAGTGGCAGCCCTAAAGCTCAATCCAAACTATCAAATTTTCTTTAACAAAAAATAATGATATGCCTATATATGGTCATGATGACATCCCATCAAACGGAATATTTCATTACTTTATTATATATGGGTGTATGAAAGTTTTTTGTTAAAGAAAATTTCATATTCTGGATTGAGATATAATGATGATGGCCCTATTAGGGACAAAGAAAGTATAATACATACAATAAGCAATGAGATACGTGCCATCATGACAGAATTTAATATTTCAAAATAAATTATGTCATCATCATCTTCAAGCTCTCAGAGGAAAGAAATATCGCAAGCTCCACTACCCAAGATAGTACTACATGATACAATTGCGCTGCATTTTTTGTCTATGTCCATCCTTTATACGTTCCTTTGCCATTCCTGATGATGGCATAATTTATGTCGAAATATTTAATCCTGTCATGATGGCGTGTGTCTCATTCCTCAGAGTATGCATTATACCTTCTTACTTGAAGTTGATTAGTGGACCTTTCGGACTATTAGGGACAACTGTTTAAAATTTAGGGTGTAGACACGACACTAATGTAATGAGTCCCCTCCCCCACCCCCACTGGTGTTGTTCACTGTCTAATTATTGGTTACACTTGTTAGTCACAAAATAAGATATAAAGGAAATGACCATAAAAACGTATAGTCACAAAATGTCACGGTATCAATTAAATGATTTATATTCCTATTTTATTGTGCTGTCAATGTTAAATTCTCGTTATTAATATTTTTATGGTTTTTACGAAGAATCTTATCGTTCTTTTCCTCGTAGAGCTTTATACCTCGAGGTCTTGTTAACGTATGAATGTTTACAACGTCAAATTAAAAGTGACATGTACTAAGTGATGTAATCACATTCTAAAAACAATGCCTTCTTCCAAGCCTGACATATAAAATCAACACGTGCTTTGTTACCAGTAATATTGACAATGACTGAATGCACCTAACTCACACATGACTTGGCGTTCATCCGACTGTTTTAACGGAGGTAAATTTCAAGCTTGTTTTTGACTGATGCATCAATTTGTCGAAAGATCTCTTCATTGCATTTTTATAGGCATGTTTTTGATTGAGATCGTGTCGAATGATAATTCATCTGTGATTTTTTTTTAGTTAGGAATCGGTTGGAGGAGAACAGAGGGTTTAAGAACTTGTCAATAAATTCTTGAAAAAGTCACATATTCTGTTTTAAAAACCTCCTTAATTTCCGGCAAATCACGCCTTGATCTCCTAAAACACTCAAATATGAGGTCTTGGTAGACACATTGACTGCAAATGGGGCATTTCATGGGAAAACCACCAAGTTGTCGTAACATTGAAAAGTAGAGTTAATATTAAAAAACTGTATGACACTTGATTGGTTTGGTTGTTTTTTTATTTTTAATTAAAATTTTATTTGAATAGAAAATGGCACATTATTTTACCCTACATAGTTATACTGTAGATAATAAAATACATGTGTTATTAAAATTACAAAGCAAGCAAATATATTTTGAAACAATAATATAGTTTTAACATCAAAAATTTAAATGAAGCTCTTGTAATTGTTTCTCTTATAGTTATTATAAGTTAATTTAATTTATATATTTATTGTTTTAATTATGAAGTAAGCACAATTTACCTAGTTGGATTTTTTTTTATTGCTTGCTTCAGACAAGATAGGTTGTATACCCTCAGTGAAATTTTCCAAATCCTTAGGCCATCCAAGCCTACAGAATCTAACATTTGGTTACCACATGAAATGCAGTTCAAAACTATTAATATTTCATTACCCTGGAGCAAATCCAAGGACACTTGTACAACAAGTATCCTATGGACCAATAAAGACAGTGAAAGTTTTAAGAATATGTGAAATATGCCTCTATTACATTAAATACATTGAGATAAACGAACGTCAGTTTATAGTGTTCCACACCCCAATGAAAATATATCTGATATAATTGACTTAAAATGTTTTGGTTTGATCATCCTTGAATTTAAAACATGAAGTTATACATTTTAGAGAATAAAAAATACAACCAAAGAAGTTGTAGCTCTGAAAATTAATAAGGAATGTTAGAAAAACGAAACTCAATGATGTGAAAGCCTCTGCTATGACCGATTCAGTAAACGATAGGTAATTTGTACGTGATTTGAAGTTGCTGTTAATTGCCATTATCCGAAACAAAACTATGTGAACATCTCTAGATCTTCTCAGTCCCAGGGGAAAGCATTTTGCGGCTTCAGTTTTGAGAGGGGAAAATATGCATATCAATTAATTCAATTTTCAGCGGCATTAAAAGAGTTGCATTAACAAGTCATTTGGAAGCGACGAAACCGTACAAATGGTCTCATATTTCATGTCACTCTTATAATTGACATTACAGTCGTGATTTCTGAATGTTTTTTAGAGTGATTTTTGCGACTCAACGATTTCCTTTTGTTCAATTGTCTATTTAGTTGTGTAGATATATCTTCCGCTTAATTATGAATGCGATAATCATTAATGATTTTTGCCATTTAGCATTCAAACTTTGCAAATTTTCTATTTATAAACAAGAAAATATTGATTTCTTTTAATAATAATAATTTAGACTTTTATAGCGCATTATTCTTAGCATCAACACGCTTAACAATGAAAAAAGTTGAATGCGAAATTTAAACTTACAATTACCATAAACCTATACAATACCAAGAAAAGAAATATAATAACCTATACAACTGCCTTTCGTTCACCAGCAGTTTGAGGTGCACAGACCAACTAGTACATAACTCGCAGGTGTTCTCAGTTATATGGGCAAATTGTGGGCTGTATTTGAAAACCATATAAAAAAATTAAAAGGCAGCTGTTCTTATGTGAATTTGATCTGTCCATTTATGTGGATTTCAAGCAAAACCCTTTAAAAATCTGTAATTTTCCTATTATTTTAGCATGTTTCTAGTGATGGAACATATGGAAAATAGTTAAATTCCTTCAAAACAATTCTAGTGAAAATTTGCAGTCATTCGAATACCGTAACGCAAGTAGTGTAGGTAGGCGGAGCGTGTATTTTACGATCACCTACAGAAGTTGAGGCTAATTTTATCCTGTTCTACATACCCCAATCTTCTACAACTGGTCTCCCACACTGGCATGATCCCCAAATTTGGGGACAGGTTATTTCCTCCCAATTCGACCAGTTGTTGTCCTTTGCCCATGTAAATTGGTGGCGAAGATTCTTGATTTCGTAAGTAAATAATACACAAAATTCATTGAAAATCTTTTCTGTGATTTGCTTATATGTAACTTTATCCACTGTAATTGTTTTCCTCACTTCAAAACAGCAAATTCTGCTATTCAGTCTATCAATATTTTTTATAGAATTGTTGTGTCAGTGACCAGTCATGACTGGACAATATTGTGTTGCAGCTAAAACGCAAACCGCAAAACACGTTTTCTGAACACCAACCCTATAATGAATGTTAAAATATACTTATTTGAAATGCATTTTAACCATTTTTATATGTAGACCCATTTCTAATGGGGAAAAACATGTTTTTTAATAACCATTTTTTTAAAAAATTGTCACTTGAAACATGCCTTTTAACACTATAATTTGAGTAGAAGATCTACTTTTAATTTAGGACTCTTTTTAATAATAATATAATAATATGTGACATTTATATAGAGCTTATTGCCAAGGCCTCTAAGCACTTCACAATTATTGCCCGTCATTGGAACATGTTCATGATTTGAACCACAAAAAGCTTATAGAAAAATGTTAGGCATAAAAGTTTACTTCTCTTTGATCTTTAATTAAAATATCAGCAACTGGGTTATCTTTTGGTTTAATCTGAAATGTAAAACGATATCATTAATTGAAAGACACTTTAATTAGAAGGCCAATCTTGTTCATGAATCCTTGATATGCACACATATCTATTTCTATTTTTACCTTGATTCACGTGTTCTATTATGTAGGTCGCTTATAATAACATATATTTCCATTTATGATATTAACCCGCGGTTACTGTGTGCCTATATTATACGTAATAATCACATTTGTCTCGGAGCCTTGTTATTAATTTTCAATCAAACAATTTATAATTGGATGTTTATTGCATATTATAGGTCTAGCCTTCTAGGCTGCTTCATTTTCATCCGTTAAAAACAGGTGATTATGTATTTAAATTGTTCTTGGCCAATGCTAGGTGTGAACGATTACTATTTTGTGTTAATAATCAACGAAATTAATATGGAGATGTTATATGTTTGTTCACATTTTCCATGGTGGCTGAAAGGGACATGATATCACATCAAAATATGGACATGTGCTGCGTCACAGGTGTGAGTTCAGGTTCTTTTTAATGAAAAAGTGCTTCAGTATTCCCTTGCTCAGGTTACTTTGCATGTCGCCATGTACAGTACTTTTGTGGATTGCAAACTCTGGTTTTGTCTTTTATGGTAAATATCTAAAAGATTTAAACACTATTAATTGCACGGATTTAAGGGGGGACGCAGCCGGCACGCTTTCTCCCTATTATGTTAAGCTCTGCGATGACTTAATGTCTCATTCAAAAGAACCCTCCAGCCAGTGACGGCACCAGGAATACCCTGACAGCAGTCCAATACCCCCGACAGGGAGGGCTCCACCAACAGGTAGGCAAGTTTGAGGTGGGCGTGTTCCAAGTTTTCAGTTGACAAGAAAAAAACGGCATTTGCCATATTTTACATTTCTTTTTAGGCCGTTTGGTTTTGGAGCTCGGCTGGGCTTTGACATTACCCTACTAAACCTCTAACGGTCCGGTCCGGTTAGGTGTAGCTCTCCTAGCCAACATGTCTACAATTTAGTTATAAATTACGTAATCATATTTATAATTTCAATCGATTATTTTATTTTGTTTTATGACGGGCATATTCAGAAACTGCTGACAATGGTTCAGCACAATACGGAATGGTTGTAGCAATTTTATAAACACAAACCTTTCCTTCACTTAATCAACATTACATGCAAATACATATTGTAACTCAATCATTTGATTGTGAAACAAGTTCTTACTACATGTTTCCACTTTAGTTTGTTTATGAATGTTAGACCATTACGTGTTGTTTGCACATTAGGTCAACTAAGCAGATTTTGGTAACAATCAATTACTTAGTAAAGGAAATGTTAGTACATGTTAGTACGTGTTTATATCAGGCTAATGCATCACGTGTGTAAGGATAGAGGTTAATAAATCATTAATTTTATATCAGTGCTTTCACACACTCTTACAATCTACTGTAATATCATAAACCCCTTTCACACATAACTGTAAACTGGGAATATTTTGGTAATTTGCAAATGCCGGCTTTTGTGTGAAAGGGTACTTTCCCTTCAATGCCGGCAATTTACCGGCATTTTTTAATGCCTCAGACCCTAGAACATATTACTATTACTGCCTTTGGCCAGATCGGTATGAAAGGTTCCACAGTGTAATGCCTACTTGCGCAGTAAAACATAGGTCTATTAAAGTATATTTTTTCATAGATTAAAAACAGCACCCTCTATTATTAAAACTGCCATTTGTACGTGTTTTATCACGCTAATGCATCACGTGTGTAAGGATAGAGGTTAATAATTTATTAATTTTATTTCAATATAATTCCTTTCACACACGTTTTCAATCTAATATCCTAGTTTAAAGTAATCCGAGGTGTAGCATGTATTGTTTGGTCTCAACCGGACTGATTTGATTTGATTTATTCTGTGTTGAAGAACACCAAGGATAACCACAAAGTCCAAAATGGACTTATTTTCAGTGAGGTCCTTCTGGTAGTGGTTGGGCAGTACACCGGGAGACAATCCCCTACTCTTTTCTGAAGAGTGCACTGTGTTCTTTAACGTGTATATGTTGTACACGGGACCAATGACTTAACGTCTCATCCGAAAGGCTGTGTGCTAACATGTATTTTGACCCTCCAGCTGAACATGGGCGGCGGAAGAGGGGGATGGGGGGACACGTCACCCAGTGATGATTCAGGGGGGGATAGTCCCCCCTGAAATGACACTGCAGTTACAAAATTCTGAATTCACAATTTAAAAACAGCATGTAAATAAGCTGAATACGAATAGTGCGGCCTGGAAAACCACCTTCAGGGACCAAGTTTGGAGACAATAAAGTTTTTTTTTTTTTTTGCTCATCAAAATCTAGCCGGTTTGGGTGCCTGAGAAAAATTTAACCTCGACCCCCCCTAATTCAAAAACGTTCCGCCGCCCCTGCAGCTGAAACACAAGGAGAGTGGCATGGTGTTTAATCGAACCATGGACCAGCGAGTCATGGTTCAGTGCATAGCACAGTGATTTCTACCAGCTAAACCAACTGAGCTAAATTCCAGATACCCCAACTTGTAGCAAAAAGTTTTTGTTAAAGTGGCCTGTAAAAATCATGCCATTTTCACCCTTAAGGCTGCCGCACACGTAAGCCAACGGCGTGCGCCAACAGTCACTCGTGCCGCCGCTGCACGGCAACAGCTTACGTGTGCGGTGAATTTACGTGCACCAGACCACAGAAAATGAGCTCAAACTAACTATATATTTACAAAACTCGGTTGCTCTCTGTTTTTATTATCTATTAGTTTTGATTATAACTAATCAATTTACCCGTAACATTGACCTTTGACCTGTGACCCATAACCTTGACCTTTGACCCCATGACCCATCATCAGCAATTGAGGTCTCAGCCTACATGCTTCCATAAAGTTTGGCCAACATTGGACTAAGGAGTAGTGAAAAACAGTTATTTGACCTTTGACCCCCAGTGACCTTGACTTTTTCCAAAATTAACCACTCAAGGTCAAATTCGCAGTGAACTTGCATCCACCTACCAAGTTTTATGGAGATCGGACCAAGGACCTGGGAGGATTAGAGGAACAAACAGACAGACAAACAGACAAATGTTGCTAAAATTATAGTATGATTACTATCGATCATAAAGATAGAAATTAATAAAAAATCATTTGGTTTTATATATTTCTGTTTTTTTAAACATTTCATAATTTTAACGTTATGTAGTTTTTAATTTAATGAACACTGTCATCTATAACAGATATTGAAGCAAACTCCTCTCGAGAGACCATGAATCAAGTATCATGAGACTTGAAGACCGGTGCCAGATATAATCTTAAAACCTCAGCAAATTAACCCCTGCTCTTAGCCATAGTAGGCCTCTTTTTACCCCCATAATTTGGTTAACTATTTTTTATATGATTTCCCTTGATAGCTGCATCTTCAAATTCAATAGCAAGTGGACATGTCAGATGTTGGCCTTGAATGAAGTTACCGATGAAAGATTGGAAATTGTTAGCAGGAACCAAACTTAGTGATTATGATGTACACCATATTTTACATTTTGGTTAAATGTAAGGCAAATTTTTGGTATTTTGAGCAACTAAAAATTATTTTTTCATTTTATACAATATACATGGCAGAGCCAAACCAAATGAGACATAAGTCGCAAATTCTAGTTTTCCAAAATAGTCAGAAATTTTAAAATGGTTACATTTTTCAAATTTTATTTTATTTCAAATATATGCAATTCATACATTCAACTTTCACAGTATCTAAACAATTTTCTAGTATACAATAAAAAAAAATGTTTTAAAAATGCAATTTAAAATGACCTTGTTTAGTCAATGTATACTGATAAACAATTTTCAAATGCAGTTTTCTCAAAACTTACATTATTCAAACTTAATTGTTCATAACTTCACAAGAAAACATCATATGAAACTGATTTTTGTTGCATGTTAAAGATAAAAATGTTTAGTTTTATAATTCATAAAAAATTCAATTTTCTGACTTATGTCTCATTTGGTTCTGCCATATATAATAAATGGAAAACCAATCATAGAAATGATTTAGCCCAGGGTATCTAAAGCCTGTTCTCCTGTCGATCGTTATTCCAAAATCACCGATTTGAAACGGCATTTTGAATCATTATAAAAAAGTTAAAAAATTAACAATAAAAATCACACTGGACCGCTATATTTTTCGCTATTTACATTGTGCGCAACAAAATTCGTAAATCTTTGCAACGAAGTAAAATCGCAATAAAACAAATTTAACGAACTTTTAAACTATAATTTTTATATATTAGTTAGATAATTGTATATTTTATGTTCTGAAGCAAGTTGAAACTCCCAAAAATTTAATAAATAAACAAAATGTGTGATTTATTTCTAGGCCCAAAACATGTAAATTTTTGCCGCGGGCAATGTTGCCTCGCGAGCACCCAAATTTAACAATTCAAATCGTCAAAGTTGAACTCAGTTTAACTTTATGATCCAAATCATCAAAATTTGTTTAAAGTGACCCCTTTTCCTGTTGATCGTTGTAAAAATCATCATTTTTCAAAATTAACGATCAAAATCGCCATTTCAAATCGCTGTTTTTTGGAATAACGATCGACAGGAAAACAGGCTTAAAGCTAAAATCACACTGGATTAAAGAAAAAGAATACCAAAACCATTGGTAACAATTCAAAGGTTAAATCTAGCTGTTGTTCACACTGGGATTATTTGACACGGTTAGTTAGCTATGGTAAAACATGTAAAATATACCATTCATGGTCACAACTCATGGATGCCCAGTTGACCAATGAAGGCCGTTCTGTAAAATGACTCGGTAAGTTTACCCGAGCCACGCTGTCCGCATTGGACTTTCCAGGCCAGTCAAACCTGCTCAGTAAGTTTTCCTGAGGAGATTAGCGTCCCAAAATTATGTATAAACATACTTTATATTTATTTTCGGAAACCTTTTTGAGCCGCTCCATGATTTATTTCCTTTTCTTCTTTCAATCTTTTACTTTGTTTTTATTAAATTATATATTTTTATGATGAATAACACTTTTAAGTCTAGCCTAGTCTTAATCATACAAATAAATCAAACACATTTACAACATATAAACCCTGATATGTAAAAATATTTAATGTGTACAGTCAAGCCTTCTTTAAATAATATTTCCAAATCTTCTCTAACATTTCAAGCCGAAGTTAGACTCGTCTAGGTAACCTCTATAGCCACATTAGATAGTCTCTCTTCAAATAGGCTTCTATGAATGGATGTCTTGTTCGAGGCAAGAAATCCTGCTTTCCACACCCAGTACCTTTTGGTTTCTAAGGTAATTGGGAAACGAATTACTGGAAAACTAACTGGTGGCCAGGGTAAGGTCATGGAATGAGATTTTATGGATAGTCTGCACAGGATTTTTTCCAGTCAAACTAATCTGGTTAGTCTGTTAGTTTAACCGAAATATGTGCAGTGTGAATGAGGCTTAAGTAGCCTAATTTTACATAGTTTATATTCATACCTAGCATTCACACTGTTGTAGTTCAGATCCTATGGATGCATTGTCAACTACAATGGCCATAAATATCTGTTACAGATAATAACAATAACAATAACCATTATTATTATTATTATCATAGACATTTATATAGCGACTAATGGATCGACAATCTCTTTAGATTGAAATATGATGGACAGGGGCGGATTTAAGGGGGGGGGGGTGCGCCACCCACCCCCCCCCCCCCTTTTCGGGGAAAAAAA
>JAOTQE010065464.1:0-17843 GCA_025631205.1 Nesometra sesokonis
ATACTAGACATTGACCAGACTAGTAGCACTATCCGGACTTGTGGTCATACGTAAACACTTGTTTAAATTTCTGCTGGAGGTGGACCACTGTGACAACATAATACATGAACAGCTTATGTGAAGCTTGCCTTCTCTGACCAAAAAAACAATGGCTATATGTACTAAGGAAGGTTAAAATAAATTTACTTCCTGCAGTAATCAATCACAATTAAAACAGAATTATTGCTTTTGAAAATGGATTGTCTGAGCTCACGCCTTCCCCCATGGGTAGCAACCGAGCAGTTGTTACCGTCCTGTAGATAGACAGCCTGTTGGAAATAAATGTAAGGATACAAGGGTTTCAATTTTTATGTGGGTGTGGGTTTTAAATTGCTGATGCATTAAAAATCATTGTCACTATCCTCATCTTTGCGTGTCCGCCTTCCAACTCTGGGACCAGCTTCGACCTCTAGTTCATCGCTATCATCGTCATCATCATCGAGGAGATCATCATCATCGACGTCTATACTGTCATCTGTTACCGATGATCCACTGTCATCATCCTGATAATAAAGCAAATTATGATATAATTGATTTTAGTTTATTTGGTGACAAAAACTAAACACTCAATTTATTATGGAAAAATTTGTATTCGCTGAGGAAAAATATCTTCGGACTTGTTCAAAACTTTGCCACAGTGAGTACAATACTTTTTAGTATCCTTCGAAAACAGGCATTCAATATCTGTGTGGTACACAAACTAACACTTAATCATTTATTATTTTTACCTTGAACATGTTCAAGGTTAGTGGGCTTATACCAGGGTATATGTCTACATCACACACTGACTGGGATTCTGTATTCAATGTAGTGGGCTTATATATAGTGCATACGTTCACATCATACACCAACTGGGATTCTGTGTTCAATGTAGTGGGCTTATACCAGGGTATATGTTCACATCACACACTGACTGGGATTCCATGTTCAATGTTAGTGGGCTTATTCTAAGGTAATGTCCATATCAACACACTGACTGGGATTCCATGTTCAAGGTTAGTGGGCTTATACTAGGGTATATGTCTACATCACACACTGACTAGGATTCCATGTTCAATGTTAATGGGCTTATACCAGGGTATATGTCCACATCATACACTTACTTGGACCCACTGTTGAAGGTTAGTGGGCTTATACCAGGGTATATGTCCACATCACACACTGACTGGGATTCAATGTTCAAGGTTAGTGGGCTTATACCAGGGTATATGTCCACATAACACAATGACTGGGATTCCATGTTCAAGGTTAGTGGGCTTATACCAGGGTATATGTCTACATCACACACTGCTGGGATTCTGTGTTCAATGTAGTGGGCTTATACTAGTGCATACGTTCACATAACACACTGACTGGGTTTCCATGTTCAATGTTAGTGGGCTTATACCAGGGTATAAGTCCACATCATACACTTACTTGGATCCCCTGTTGAAGGTTAGTGGGCTTATACCAGGGTATATGTCCACATCACACACTCACTTGGATTCAATGTTCAAGGTTAGTGGGCTTATACCAGGGTATATGTCCACATGAGACACTCACTGGGATTCCATTTTTAATGTAGTGGGCTTATTCTAAGGTATATGTCCACATAACACAATGACTGGGATTCCATGTTTAATGTTAGTGGGCTTATACCAGGGTATATGTCCACATCACACACTGATTGGGATTCCATGTTCAATGTTAGTGGGCTTATACCAGGGTATATGTCCACATCACACACTGACTGTGATTTCATGTTCAATGTAGTGGGCTTATACCAGGGTATGTGTCCACATCACACATTGACTGGGATTCCATGTTCAATGTTAGTGGGCTTATACCAGGGTATATGTCCACATCACACACTGACTGGGATTCCATGTTCAAGGTTAGTGGGCTTATACCAGGAGTAATACATTAATGTTATATTTATTTTTTAAACTTACCTCATCACTAAGCTCTCCTCCCATAGTACCAAACACTTTGGCATTTCGAGCAGGTTCTGAGAAAAAATAAAAAAAAGAAAAACATGTTTAAAAAAATGAAGAGTATTAATGAATTATTTATGAATTTTTGTTGTCGGGATGAAATATTTAATAGATGTAAACTAAACCTTAAAACCGTAATACAATATACAAACAATGATCTTCCATATGGTCTTGATATAATTAATTAAAATATGATAATTAAAAATAACCTCCCCGTAAGCGAACACCTTCGGTTCCAGGAAAAGTGTCCACTTACGAGGATGTCCGCTTATGGGAGGTGTCCGCTTAAGACAATTTTGGCACTTAGAGAGCCAAAGTTGTAAAATTATGTATATGTCCTTATGTATCACATTTTATGGCCTTCTCAACACAAATTGCTCTCAAATTTCTGGACACCGCATTATATATTTTATTAAATATTGCTTATCATTTTTAAGATTGGTTCAGTAATATGATTCTCCATTACAATATATGGACAATTTTATACTCATTGTATGGAAAAATCACTACATTTTTCCGGGATGTCTGCGTAAATTAACATACAAAAATATCTAAACTTTAAAACAAAAAGTGTCCAAGTCCGATTATGAGAGGTGTCCGCACAGGGAGGTTCAACTGTATATATTATACATATATACGTTACCTTCAGTGAATAGTAATATTTGGAGGAACCGAGGTCCCTAGTTTTAACCAGAAACTCAAAATTAGGCAAAGTATTTGTTTTATATTCTACATCAAACATTTTAAAGATGAATGGCTTAGGATAGGCCTACATTTCCTGTATTTCCTGTCCATTCTCGGGAAACAGACATTCTCTCTTTTATTTGTTTTTGGGTGTTTTCACTTTCGACTGAAATAATAAAAAATTTGTCTATATTTTCGTCAGTTAACTGATCAAAATGCCTACCCTTTGAAAAAAATTACTCTGTTAACATGGTAGATAATGGTATTGACAAGGTAGATAAAGGTAGTTAACATGATTAACCCTATAAAAACTACCATATCAAGAGATACTACCAAGGATATGGTCAGCAATGCTCTACAAGTATACATAGAAAATTACAGCCATTGTTTAGAATAAACCCTTAAGGCATTAATAACATCAACAGACAGGGTAATTATATACTACCTTACTAGGTAGTTCTCTGTGGTGCTATGTATATCTCCCTAGTAATTTAACATGGTAGATCAACCTAGTCAGAGGGTGTTTTTTTTTCAAAGGGTTGTACTGCTGTGGGTTGCCATCTTGAGAATTTGTAAACATCACAGTTGTCAGTGACATCACTTTGCGAAATAGAATACTATATCGCAAAGTGACATCATAAAGTGCAAAACAGAACTTTGCGAAACAAAATAAAGTAAAAAAAAGCAAATCAAACCTTGTCGCTTCATGTTTCTTGGTGGAGGTTGAGCCTCATCGTCATCGGTAACAGAGCTTCCTTCGTCGTCATCTTCATCATCGTCGTCGTCATCTAATCCCGGGATGCCTTCCTCTGCAAATATGTCTCCCCCTGTGATGCCATTCTCATCATCATCTTTGTTACGAGATTGCATCTGAGAAATGACATTGGCTGCGTCCTGAAAAGATATTTACCATTGAAATCATTTGAAGGGCTTTTCATAAACTGGGGTTCTACACTTAGACAGTTCTGTGTCAGATGTGCCTAAATTTGTCAGTGTTTTCCTCAGCACCTAAAGCCCGTTTTCCTGTTGTAAATTGCAGTGTTAACATTGTCGATACATTACATTCTGCTGTAACTGAAAATTTATAGAAACTTTAATGCTAAACTAACCACTATAAAAGGGACACCCCTACTTTCTTGTCCTAAAATTGTCCCCTTAATAGAGGTTCTATTAAAATTTATTCTTAATGAAAAGAATTAACACCACAAGTGCTAGAGAGAACACCGACTTCATAACTCCTGTTTAAAGAGACCGCAATTCTGAGAACACACCTATTAAAAGGCGGCACTTTTTTCAAACAATAGAATGGGAAAAACGTTTTTTTACGATCTAGTGGACACCTTTATTATGGGAACAATTTCCATGGTTTGAAAGTGTCCCCTTAATAGCAGTTCTACTGTAAGTTAAACTTAATGGAAAATTTACCTCAAACTCATCCTGGTCTGCTCGCTGTTGCTCCTCCAGACAGTGCTCCATATATGACATATTGCGGAATCTTTCAATAAATATCTGAAGAAGGAAAATAACAGAATATTTAAAAAAAATGTTTAAGTGGTATATTTTGTTAACTGGCTACTTACTAGATGAAAAATAAAACAAAATTCAAAAATAACAATCGATTGGGAACTTACGAAACAGAAATGCATGTAAGGGAAACACATGACTATTAGTATACCAGGTGGGCATAAATAAAATGGGCAGTACATTGACTCTGGATATCTCTAAAACCACTAATGTCATCTTCTAAATATCTACACACTAAAGGCCATTATATCTATTATATCTAAGTATAGAGGCCAATTTTAATTACGTGTTGCCCAGCGGTGTCTACCTAGTAAGTCAGTTTTTTTTGGTATTACTTAACAGAGCTCTCGCATATAATTATATCTATGAAAATCGATGAAATTTTATCAGCAATTATTTTTTTTTATACATTTTTAAAAAATGGAAAGGCCTACCTCATAGTGCTTTTCAAGATCAACTTCCAACCGTTCATACTCGTCCATATAAGCAGGTCTATAAAGTAAAACAAAGAATTAATACAAAGAAGTCATAATAATTATTACAATCCTATTGTCCAGGGGGTCAGCAGTGGTGGCGCCAGCAGGATTTGCCCGATGGGGCGGGGTATGGTCCCAACTCGGGAGGATTTGGGTGGGCGTGGTTGCCGGTTTGGTTTGGATGATCATTTCCCCGTCTTTTTTAATGAAATTGATTATGCGAAGTTGAGTTTCGGTCTGCATTATTATTGATGGCTGGTTTACAAATCATGTTATTCACATTATAATTTTTTACTAGAAAAAAATGTTTTTTTTTCGAAATTTTAGGGGGGGGTTCTGACCCCCCGACCCCGCCTCTGGCTGCGCCCCTGTTGTCAAGAACTGTACATTGCCAAGCGGATGTACTAACATCACTGCCCGAGCACAAGATGTGGTGACTCTGCCGAGTTTACGCATCCGGATAGCACTAAATATTCTTCTAGCAAGGATATTGTAATCTTGGACAGATGGCTTGAGAGTGGTGTCAAGGAGTGTATATACATTGAATGTGAGGAGCCTATACTAGCGGATGTACCAGCATCGCTGCCCGTGCAAAGGATGTGGTGACCCTGCTGTGTTTACGCATCCAGATAGCACTAAATATTCTTGTAACAAGGATGTTGTCATCTTGGACAGAGAAAGCAGATGGTTTGAAAGGGGTGTCAAGGAGTCAATATACATTGAATGCGAGGAGTCAATATTAAGCGGATGTACCAGCATCACAGCCCGAGCACAGGATGTGGTGACCCTGCTGTGTTTACACATCCGGAGAGCACTAAATATTCTTCTAAGGATGTTTTCATCTTGGAAAGACAAAGCAGATGGTTTGGGAGGGGTGTCAAGAAGTCTATATACATTGAACATGAGGAGCCCTCTATTAACGGGGGGGGGGGGGGGCGTTACAACCTGGCAAGCACCTATTGTTCGGCGATCAAGAAGATCCCGAAAGTTCTCTACCGGTGTCATCAATCACAGGCCAACGCACTTTTGTTGGCAATGACCAGTCAGCCTGATGATGCGTCCGGTATAGGGCGTGAAATATAGTCACTCATAAATAGTAAGTCCAGATGATCAGATTTATAGTTTTTACTTTTCTAGTACTTCCTGGATGACTGATAATATTCACAAATGTAAACCTCATTTGGCCTGGCTCTGCCACATTTATAATTCATTAATAACTTAAATATTTTATTATATAGCTACAAAAATATTTTTAGGTAAAGAAATAGGACAACTACCCCAAACACCACTTCCCTCGTGGTCTGAATCCCACCACCTAATCAATATGTTGACTGCTAGCGACGAGTATACTCGCCAACCGGGTGTTGCTGTGTGCGCCAGTAAACCTTTTTAATGTTGCTCACGACACATGCGTACATCGTAAACTTACAGCCTCTTTGATAGGAAAGATACACCTAGACGATAATGTTGAAATCACTTCCATTTGTTTGTTGTGTTTTATTGGATGCAGTTTAAAAGATTATAAAGTTTGGTGGCACCTTTTTACATAACAATCGTATTTCCAATACAGGCGAGTAAACTCGCCACTGCATTAGGCAAGAACATTTCTTTCCCAGTGCCATCAAAGAGGATACTCGTCATCTAATATTTTCCCACCAAAATATTATACACTCTATTTTGATGATATGCGACTAAATAAAACCTTCAAAAACTATATTTGTACATGTAAACCTGTTCTGGCACACGGGAATGAAATAGGAAAAGGGGTCTGGCAGTCAACGTGTTAATTAAACATACTTTTCATCTTCTTAATGACACCCATGCATTAAACACCTTTTAGTAATTAATGTAATTACCTGACTTGCTGTAGAGTCCGTAACCGTTTGTTATTTCTTTCAAGTTCGCTTTTTTTTTTATCAATTTTGACTTCTAAATTTGCTTCGTCCGCAGCTACATTTTCTAGTTGCTTTTGTGTCTTTTTTATTTGTTGCTAAAATAAAAAAAAAAAAACAGTTGAAAAAATAATTTTACGCTAAATGCTACAAGATAATGAATTATATGATAAATTTTAATAAGTATTAGAGCTGTGAGGTTCATGACTAAAACTAAATTGCATTGATAAAAAGTTTTTATAATAACATTGATATTTAAATAAAGTATAAACATTCATAATATTGAATGCCATTGAGGGGGCTCTTTGAAAAAAATAACACGGTCTGACTTGGTAGATCTACCACATTAAATTACTAGGGAGATCTACCTAGAACCACAGAGAACTACCTAGTAAGGTAGTATATAATTACCCTGTCTGCTGATGTCTTAAGGTTTATTCTAAATAATGGCTGTATTTTCTTATGTATTTGTAGAGCATTGCTGACCATATCCTTGGTAGTATCCCCTGATCTGGTAGTTTTTTATAGAGTTACTCCTGTTAACTACCTCTATCTGCCTTGTTGCTACCCTTATCTACCATGTTAACAGAGTTATTTTTTCAAAGGGTGTGCATGGAGTATGTATTAAAATAAGGATTATACCTCAACAGCTTTGATTGATCCTCTTAATCCCTTCTCAATCTCATTAATCTCTAGGGGTCTGTTGATTGCTGTAGATCGCATCTCCTACAACCAAATAAAAATAATGCATCATATATTAAACACTTTGACTGCCAAAGACGGAGATCTCCATCTTTGTTTACACATCGATTGACTGCCAAAGACGGAGATTTCAGTCTTTTTGGTTTTAGAATTCATCTAAATAAATATTGATACACAAACAAATTTCAACATGTAATTCAACCTGAACCACAAAAGTTTTGCTGTTAGAAAAGACCCACACCTCAGGTAAAATGAGGTCATTCACATAGACACTTGCAATTTATTTATAAACACAAGTTATCTAGAAAATATAGACAAGTTATTCATCAAATAATGAAATAATATATAGTAGATATTTCACCAAATGATGTCACTTTTATGATGTCATTTTGCGATATACTATTTTGGGAGGTGATGCCACTGATAATTGTAAAGAGAAATAAGTCGGTGTTCTGCGACGCAATGAAAAATATCTGCTCATTTAGCGTAGCTCCCTGCACTTCCCCAGAGCTTGTTGGGCAAGTAAAAATGTCAAAATTTTAAAAAGTTTGATCTACAATAAAAAAAAAACAATGTGCTGCCTGATTTTAGTTTTTGTTTAAAACGATGGGCCTCAGTACATCCAAATAGTAAATTTTTTGGCACACCTCAAAACTCTCAAGGCAACATATATTTCTATACTATCATATAACAAGTTCCAAATTTTAGATTACTTATATCAGAGGGTTTGTAAGGAAACATGTTCATTGGGAGAAGATATCGTCAATCAAAAAAAAAAAAACATGTCATGAAAAATTTAATTTTGCACGTACATGACATCAAGCATGATTGGTCAAGCTAAAAAGCTTATTGAGCCCATTCTTCATAAAGGGTTTCGATCCTTGAAAATCTCATGTTAATATTCAAAATGTCCGCTTATCAACTTTAAGTAAGAAAGTATAATGTATACTCCAAGCAATGAGCTATATGCCATCGTGACAGGGTTCAAATAATTAGACATAAATTATTTCATTACTAGAAATGATAGTTTGTCAATAAAATACCCGTTTATAAGCACCAATGCCAAAAGTGTTAACCAATCAGAATTAAAAGATAATCTCTGAGAGAGTTTTGTCTCCGACACTGATGTACAGTGCGGAAGCATGAGCCATGACAACTTTGGACTGAAGCAGAATACAAGCTTCAGAAATGAGACCACTCAGGACCATTGTCAGAAAGAACAAACTCGATAAAGTAAGGAACGAGGAGATCTGTAGACAAGTAGGAGTATAATATATCAGCAGCAAAATAGAAGCAGCACAGTTTAGATGGCTTGGTCACCTGGAACAAATGAAAAATGCAAGAGTAGCAAAGAAATGTTGGAGCTGGAGACCAAGTGGGAAAAGGCCTAGGGGAGAAAACGTTGGATCGACACAGTTGGTGATACCCTAGTAGAAACAACATGCCAACCATACAAGAACTTAAACAAAAGGGAGTGATGATGAATAGACTGGAATGGAAGAAGAGGCTAGCACCACTGACAGGCTTACAGCCTACCAGGGAGCTGAAGTAAGATGTAAGCACAGTAAAGATAGTTTGTCCATAAAATACCCACTTACAAGAACCAATGCCAAAAGTGTTAACCAATCAGAATTATTCAATTAAATTCAATCAATTCAAAAGTAATTTATTTCTCAAAAACAATAACAAATTTACAAAATCATAATCATAAATGCAATTAATTGTAAATGAGAAAAAGGGGGAACCACTGTAAGCATTGGCTTTTAATGTGGGCCCCTAACTAACAAAATAAAGATATGGTTTGAGTGTACATAAAAATTAATACAGGTGCATAATGAATATACTGTACAGTAAAATAAAATATTGTTCTCTATTTTTAACTAAACAATATAGATATAAAAATTAAGTCATGGATGAAATAAGGTATGAATGTAAATGATAAAACTATTTATATTTGAAATAATTTTTATGTCATCGGGTAATAAGTTCCAAATTTTTGGTCCTTGGAAACAAATATCAAGACGACTCAACTTCAGTAGTGAAACCTTCATACACATAATTGCTTTTGTTTCTAGTATCGTAATTATGAACAGAAATAAAGGTTTGAAAATAGGATTGAAAAACAGAAGGCAATTGATCGTGTTTATAATGAAACATGTAGTAAATCATAAACGTTAAATGAGCTTGAGGAAGCAAATAAAAACCCGGAGTGGTATAAATAATGTACATTGTAAACTGATCTGGGAGTCTTTTTTTGCAGAATATATGTATACGGTTATTAATTGTGAATCCTGTCATGTTAATACCCTCTTGAAAATTTGTGATTTACAAGTAATTCACAAGAAATGACAGAAAGAAGAAACAAAATAACAAGATGATGATTTTAATACAAAAACAATAGCTCATCCGCTATGTAGTGCATCAGCTAAAAATAATAAGAATTATTAATTGTGAATCCTGTCATGTTGATACCCCGTTGTGAATTTGTGATTTATAAGTAATTCACAAGAAATGACAGAAAGAAGAAAAAAACTAACAAGATGATAATTTTACTACAAAAACAATAGCTCATCTGCTATGTAGTGCATCAGCTAAAAACATATGAAGACAATATTAACACACAGAAACAATAGCTGATCACTATATAGTCTCACCTATTTGAACTTACCCTTAATTCAACTTCTTGACCCAAAAGGTCATATAATGCTGCTCCTTTTGAGGTCACCTCCGATGCCAGCTGTCGTGTCATCTTTAAGTCCGAAATCTACCCAAATAAATAAAACAGATTAGAATATATTTTACAAAACTTGATCTTTTCTAAATGTTCTGCTGAGATACTGTGTGAATGAGCATATGACTGGAGTAAATTTAATGAATATACAATAGACTCATTTAGAGTATGTTATAACAATGCATTATGTAAGTTGCTAAGGCTTCCTAGCAACAACAGTGCAACCCCGATGTTTGTGAACAATTGTATCCCTTCATTTTAAGAATGTTGGGGAATTAATACACAGTTTTATGCGTAGAATTTGTAATATCATGTTTATGTATGTTAAGGAGGCCATGCATATCAAATGGGAGAAACATTCTCTTTGCAAACAGCTTTTTCATGTAAATTTAAACCTGTCGCTTTAAACTACATTTAAGTCTTAGTAATAGCCACTTTGCCTAATTTACTTAAATTCATTCAAGTATTTGATCATGGTTATGGACCAGTAGGCAACAATGCATAGTATTTAGTCACTGGTATAAATACAATGTTAGCTCTCTAAAATGTGTTCACTGAGGAAGGTGGTTGGTCCACCAAAACATGTCTGTTAGTATGGGGCCTTAAGGCCACCATTTTTTGTAAATAAATGTAGTGTGTTGGCTACAATATGAAGATTAAAACCGTTCTGTTTCTTTTCCAATTTATTATTTGTTTGTTGTTAAAACGTTTGTTTGGAAAAAAAGGAAACGTTCTCGAAAAATTTCATCTGGTTTCAAATATATTATTTTGGAATTTTCTTTCAAATTAAACCATACAAAGTAGACTTACTTTTGCTACGTTTTGGCTACACCTCCATAACCTTGTTCACGCAAGTGACGTGTGGATCTGGCGTCGTCACAGTTCGTGTCTCGGTGTTGTCTAGCACCACCAATTTTTTCAGCTTTTCAGTAAAGTCACATCTATGACAACTTGCTAACCAGCTGGACCCAAGATACACCCAGCGGGGGACACCAGCGAAAAGCTGAAAAAATTGGTGGCACTAGACAACACCGAGACACGAATTGTGACAACGCCAGATCCACACCTCACTTACGTGAACAAGGTTACCGAGGCCAGTAACCGAAACATAGCAAAAGTAAGTCTACTTTGGTTTAATTTGAAAGAAAATTCTAAAATAAAGGCAATGTTGTTCTGCGGCCAATGTAGATGCACACTTCAGCTAGTAAATTAAATTAATTAAATGTTAATTACCTTTGATGAAATATCATACGACAGCATTCCTGAGATCTCATCATCGATATCTTCATTCTCCTCTTTCTTGTTTATCTTCATGGCATTGTACAGTACAGATGTCACCTTTAATAGCTCCTTCACAGCATACCCATCTGCCTGGTACACTTTCTTAGTATTTAATTTTATATGTGCCTTCGTTGCCTGTGGATAAAGCCAATTTTTAAAATACTGTATTTGAGTTGATCAGCACTTACTATGCTTGAATATGTACCCTTCTTAACATGACTCTAGCAAGTTTGATCCTGTAAAGTATCGAGCAGTACTGTGTCGGGACAATGACGTTCATGATCTTGACAAGACATATTCATTCCTATTTTTTCTTGAATTGGCACATAATAAATATTTGAATGTACAATACAGATGTTCTGAAACATGACTCTAGCAAGTTTGATCATGTAAAGAAACGAGCGGTACCGGGTCTGGAAAATGACATTCATGATCTCAACAAGACATATTCATTCGTAATTATTTTTGAATTGGCCCACAATAAATGTTTAAGATTACTATTAAGGTATTATTCATCTACAAGGTAATAAAATAAAATAATGAAAATATACTACCCTTTAAAAAAAATAACTATGTCGACATGGTAGATAATGGTAGTAACAAGGTAGATAAAGGTAGTTAACAGGGTTAAACCTATAAAAACTACCATATCAAGGAATACTACCAAGGATATGATCAGCAATGCTCTACAAGTATATTGGAGAATACAGCCATTATTTAGAATAGACCGTTAAGGCATCAATAGACAGAGTAATTATATACTACCTTACTAGGTAGTTCTCTGTGGTGTTAGGTAGATCTCCCTAGTTATTTAACATGGAAGATCTACCTAGTCAGAGGGTGTTATTTTTTTTCAAAGGGTATAAACTTGGGATAATTATCAAATGCTGTACATATCATAAAAAAAGAAAAGCACAAAACTAAATTTTTTGTAATTAATTATAATATTTTTTTGTTACCATGAATTGAGCGACAGATTTAACAAATATAACTCTGTCTTGTTCATACTCTGTGTCAGTTGGAATTTCGGCATTGGGGTCGTATCGCTTCACAAGCCAGATTAAAACTTCAGCCACCAGTGGGAAATTAGGCATCCGAAAATTCTCCATCGATATCAACCGAGGGTATCCCAGCGCCCTCATCATCTCTGTGAAATCTGTAAAAGGAAAAGTTGTAATTAAATTGATGCTGTGTTTATGTGTTTCACCCTTTTTCAACTTTACTGTCAATAACAATAATATACATTACAGTACACAATATACACCTTTTCAGAAAACATCTTCAACTGATGACAAATGTTGCTAATCAGTGGTGCGTAACAATCAGATAAAACAGCATTCAAGGTGATTTTATGACAGCATGTTACTTAAAAAAGCATATCTACATAACGGGGACGCCTATGTAGATATTTCTTTCGGCAAAATATTCATTATAGATATATGCCACTGAGCAGTCAGAAAATGTTAGAAAATATTTTTGACCTTTTAATAAAGATCATAAAATGAAAATACGAATTTTAGGCCCTGTGAGTGAAATTTGATCCATGCCGAGCGAACCGCGTGACTATCGATTTGTCTCATTCGGCAAAGTATTTAGAATAATGAACCGTTAACATACAAATTCAATTAATCACACGAGCATCAATTACATACAGAATATGTACTTTTCAATTAATACAAATATTATTTCACATTCTGTAAAAAAGGAAATGAAATCGGCCACAATAACTACTTTCCCTCTGCAGTTTTCATACGTCACGAGGGTCTAGCTTTCGTATTTTTGTTTTCGATCATGTTTAAATGTCAATCAAACACATTTTTTAATTTTTTCTGACTAGTCTGTGGTTTTGATCTCTTAGGAATATTTTGCCAAAAGAAACATCCACATAGGTCTCTCCCATTAAGGAGATATGAATTTTTAAGTAACATAAATCGCCCATAAACACTTCTGTTTGTTATGCACCACTGATTCGCAATACTTGTCATCACTTCAAGGTGTTTTCCGCTTCATGGAAATGGCGTATTGATAAAGGGTGATAAGGTATAGTTAATTTAAAATAACTAATCAAAAGCTAATCACCACCTTCCGTAGGTAGTCTAGAATTAGGCTATACAATGTTGAAATTAATGTGGACGTACATACAGTATATTAGGCATATTTAAAATAGCAAGCTAAATATATTAAAAGTAATAAAATAAGATGACAGGACATACACTTAATAGTAATACTACATGGTTTTCTATGCCTAGCCTTATAGGCCTTAAGCGTAGGCTAGTCAGGCCTACAACTGGCAACTGCTACCTAGCCCAGGTCTATACACCACCAGGCCTGCTGCTAGTTATAGTTGCTAGGCCTATATATAGGCCTAGGCTAGGCCTAGTATAAGTAACATTTGAGTCTTGATAATGATAGTGTTAATGTTAATCTAAGTAAGCCTACATCTATCTCATATTACCCTACGAATTTGGTTTCTATTCTAGCCTTGGACTCGCCATTATGTAGGCTACATACCCTAGGCCATGCCCTACTACTACTAGGCTAGGCCATGGAGGTAACCTCCATGGCTAGGTCTATACTCTAGATGTAGTGCTTCTCTTGCCTCCGAACAGCGTACCGTCCGTGCAGAGTGACAAAACAGCACGCTTAAAATCAACGTTGCTTTAGGTAATATTGTAACTCACATGCATTATTAATATCACTAACTACTTATGTATATTTAATTATAATAAGTATAAAATACTTGCTTCTTAAATCCCTGTACGACATTTTAACAAATTTTTAAGATCATCGACCTCCGATAGCTTATGTTTTGACCTATGTTTTCAGGAATTTTGTTATTCTTCGCAACCGTAAACACGCCACCAACGTCGTCTACATCAACAACCCAAACGCTGGTGGCATCCTGTACAAAAGATAAATTTTTAACACCCGAAAAAAACCGAACAAAACAGTGCCGTATTAGACCACCGTGAGCCCTTCATTAACTAAAGCCAACACTTCATGGAACAAATCCAAGGATACTTGCACAACAGACAGCCTACTTACAAATGAAGACAGTGAAATTAAGAATGTGTGAAGCACTAATCTCATAATATCAAGACCATTTACTATGGAGGGCTCATTTGCCTTTGCCTCCTTTTAGTTTGTCCTCATTGTCTGTGTCAGTGACGAATTTTCTATAGGAAATAAGCCAGGGGCGCAGTCAGAGGAGGGAGGGGTCAGGACCTCGCAATTTTGAGTATTTATTTTCTAGTAAAAGATTGATAATGTGAAGAATGATTATAGTAGGCCTATTGTATGAAGTAAATCTTCAATTATGCAGACTGCAACTCTACTTTGCATATTGTAAAGCTTTTCAAATGCCTGTATAAAAGATGACATCATTCAATGACCAAATTAAGGAAATGTCGGAAACCTGAATCTACACTTATACTATTACTGTGTGCATCTTGGGGTGACATAGGCATATGTGTCACAAGTTAGGCCATAGATTCCCAGGTCTGGGGTGGGTTCCAATCTCAGCACTAACTAGTGTGAGACTGAGGTGGGCGTGGTTTTACATTTACATTCAAATAGACACAGTCATGCCTAAATTGCATAGTTTTTGTTTAATTTCAAAAAGGATAATGTAAACGAGCATCCTTTCCGATCATCTACATGTTTTCGCATCTCAACCCAGCAACTTGGAGCTGAAATGGATCTCACTGTTTTTTTCTTCAATTGAAGACACATTCATCCGGTCCTTCAGTAATGTTTTTAATGTTTAAGAGTGTGGTTTCCGAGCATCTAGAGGAGCAAAGTTTATTGAGGTAAACTACGCTCGCGCACAATGCACCCTCATGTCTGGATTCACTCCTTAATGGACCCCCTTCAGTCATAATTTTGATTACGGGCTTGAGAGTTTATTAAAAGTGGTGAATAGGCCTATCATAAACCAACCACAACCGAAGAGCTTTACACATTTAATAATAGGGCTCGGACTTCAATTAACCACATTTTATATGGCGCCATTTCCGAATATATAGGCCTAGAGGTTTATATTTAAAAAAAATTTCGCATCTCGGTTTGGATGTTTTTTCCTGTTCAAAATGGTAATCGCGTTAATTTGTGACAACTTGAAAAGCTTTGTAAATGTATTCGAGTGTTGTACGTATGGAAAGGTCAGTTTGAACTTTCAAACGTTGCCTCTCTTCCTTTCCAGTATTTCTGGTCACCGTGCGTTGTGTGATACCACTTCGAAACCAACAGGCTGCAGTGATCGGGAAAAACGGAAAATTTTGATGTGTCTAATGTGTCTTTTATCATGTAAAATAACTTAGATTTTTCCTGGACCTCGACCGTGGGTCTTCGGCGGCCCACTGCCCAGCCTAAATTATTCTAAAGTGACAAAACCTCTTGATAATCAGTTATCATAAATAATACGTATAATAGGCCTACATAGGCCTACAACACATCTTGGCCCCAGTCTAAACTTCTTGCTTCGCTCGCAAGTCTTCGAAACCAAGACAGGCTGAACTAGAAAACGAAACATTTTGATGGACTCTAATGTGTCTTTTAGCTTGTAAAATAACGCAAACTTTTCTGGGGCCGCCGGCCCCTGGCCCCAAGCTTAAATTGCGCGCCTCTCTCGCAAGTTTGAACTTTGAAATCAAGACAGGCTGATCTATAAAACGGGACCTTTTGATGGACTCTAATGTGTCTTTTAGCATGTAAAATATCGCAAATTTTTGCCCTCCGGCCCCTGGACCCCGTCTGGGGCCCTCGGCGGCCCTAGGCCTAGCCCAAATTGCTCGCTTCGCTCGCAAGTCAGATCCCCCTTTCATTCCGCCCCTGTAAACATAGTGCATTTCTAAAGAAACAATACAATAAGAAGCGGCACCAGTTTGACTATTGATTTAGCTCATAAGTTTACTGGTCACTACATTTCTGCATAATTTATTTTATTAAAAAAGAATTGTTTCTTGAAATTGGGCTTCAATTATATAATAAAATTAACTGTTTTCCATGTTGTCACGTATAATGGATTATTACCAATAAGTAACCCACATTTTTTTCCTGATATGATACATGAGATAAAACAATTTAATCATCAACTGGTAATATATTATATATTATATATAAATACTTACTTCATTATTAAAACTGTATACAGTATACAGTATTTTTGTTTTGTTTCTGTAGTTATGCAAATTGCCCATAACGCCTCAGGCTACTACACTCGGTGACTTTCACCTCAGGCGCAGTCGCAGAAATTTAAAATTTGCATCTGTATGTTAATAGTATAAAAGGCAGCATGCAGAACCGATTCATTCAATCACTGATCTTGCTTGTATAGTTTTGGATCAGTAGCCGCACTCTAATCTTCAATCGCCTTCTATAGGCGGTTGTAGAATAGGAATACTATATCGATTTTGTTGGCTAAATGAAAGTGATGGCGTGCAGTGTGCACAAACAGTTGTTGATACTGAACAGCTACAGCTACTGTTCGCAGCTTTCTGTGTTTTATTATCGGCGGATAGACTTGTTTTTTTTTAGAAATTAGATTACATTATGTCTTCTAGAGAAAAGTAATCTCATCCGCTTTACGCTACACAAATAACCACCAGCTCTATGAGCCGAAGGCTCGGAAGACCATTTCCTGATGTGTTGATTCAGCTGTGCATGATTTTATACAGTTGTCCGACCATCGACGTCATTCTGAGTTGGCATTCTTACGTCCTACATTATCCTACAGTACATTAATGTTCCTCAGCTCATTTTCCACGGTATTATGTTCATTCAATAAGTTTGCGTTCTTGTCCTAACTTTAATGTTCCGTTTGGTAGAGTTTTGTAAGCTCACAGTGTTTTATTTCACCTTAGTCTTCCTTTTTCCTCTTTCTCTTCCTTTCATAATAATAAAATACTAAATGGTTCCCACATTAAAATTAAGAGATTTACCTGTAGGAAACGCAATATTCAAAACAACTAAACTCCATTATTTTCATATTAATTACAAAACATGGGGGCGCAGAGGGGCGCGCCCCCGCCCTATTTTCGCCAAAACGTAGTTGCGCCCCTCCCCCTTATTTAGGTGCGCCGGGTCTAAAATAAACAAGAAAAGCTAAAACACGATCAAAATAGGGTACCTGGGCACCAAAATGGGGTAATAACCCTTTTTTTAATTAAAAAATAAAACGTTAAAGACAGTGTTCAAAGAAAGACTAGGTGTTATAACCCGCGTAGCTTAGCTCGCAATGGCTTTAGTCCATAAATAATTGTGTGAAAACAAGTCGATCCGACAATGAAACGCGAAAAGCTGTGAAATATAAATAAAAGAAAGTTTTTTTTTCTCTTTCGTGGGAGTCACCCACCTTTATTTTCTTCTTCTTTTCATTTCTTTTCAATTTTACAATATGTTCTCGTTTCTTTAGAAATATACAAAAGCATTTAATTATACAGCAATACATAATCCATTACATACTACAATGGCTATTATATATTAATCATACATCATGCGATAAAACTTATGTTATTTTAATTTTGTCTTTTTCTTCTTTTAT
>JAOTQE010065475.1:0-17842 GCA_025631205.1 Nesometra sesokonis
CAAAATTCAAATTTTCGGTCGTTAAATTGACAAAAATAAATCTCACTATTTTTGGATCTCTAAACTTGGGAGCTCTGACATATCATTATACACAACGTAACCAGATACCTCTTGGCAATGTTTATGTTTTTGCTTTATAGGCCTATGTTTATTTTAACTATCTAACGCATGAATGTAAAACATAACCACGACAATAATAAAAGTATGCAACAGCATCTAACCAATCTAACGCATGGATGCAGAACGGCACCACAATAACAACAATATAAAACTTCATTTAACTCATAGATCAGAACGGCAGCATAATAAGTTATAATTACCCAAACGTCAGCACAATAATAACAACAATATGAAACTGCATCTAACGCACGAATGCAGAACGGAACCACAACTACAATATAATCACAGGCCTATACAATACGCATTTAATCAAACAAATAAAAAATAAGAGCCTTTAACTTGTTTGATGTGCTTAAAATGTTTATACTATGCCATGAGTTAGCCATTTTTATGATCTGTTAACCGACGCACGAGGACAAATAAAATGATCATTTAAAATTATTGATCCAATTATATAATAGGCCTAATATTTTTTTTGCGTTAAGTTTGACTTACAAAAAAAAATCTTTTTTAAAAATACGTCAAGATATACAATAGCAGTTTTTATGCAAGGAGATAAAAAGGGTTTGAATAGACTAATTACCGTGACATTTCTCTAACATCATGTGTATCCACCACCTTGAAGGTGATAATGTCCTTTCGGAAACAGGGAGGGTTTAGAGAAGGTCGGGAGGCTTTTCAGTAAAAAACAGTGTTGCTTTTAGGCTCAAAGAGCAAAAACATACGTTCCGTATCTTGGAATTTATTCCTGGACCTTCGAAAAGCAAGTTTCAAGTTTTCCTTTATTCATATCAAATAGCAGCTATTGCTGAATTACATGATATTTTCAGTAAAAAGTTATAAAAAAATATTACAAAGATATTTTTAAATTTTAAAAACACGTAAAAACACATTTATAACACAATAAGACAATGTATTTCATTAAAAACGCGCCTAATATTCATGCATATAAAAAAGGGGTGAATTATGTATTCAGTGTTGAGATAAGGTAAGGGATGGCACTTTTACGATATCCTTCAACACTACATTTAGGAGGTTGATACCTTGCACGTCTAAGGTTTATTTTGCTACTGTTTTTTTACTGGGAACCAATTTTTGAAATTATTACTCTTCAGACATTTTTTTTGCAAAATTGCACCATAGATTATATCTTCTAACGGATAACTTGTCTGAGGCAAGATCCTCTAAAGCTTGGGCATAACATATGTAATCACTATTAAGTACCGGTATTATTCTGCAGGCTCTTTTTTTATTGATTCATATCACTTTGTTTTATTCAACACTTGGTCTAACGTAACTCTTAAACACTTCAACAAGGTCATTTTAGTGGGGTTAAATTCCTTAATCTACATAATATATGAAGGCATTTGCTGGTCTTTGAAACAATTTCTTTGACAGTACGGTCCCATTTAAGATTATGTTGTATCCACAAACCTAGCTTAGTTTCCTTAACGATTTCTATTATAGAATTGCCAACCAAGAGGCTCTTGTTGACCTGGATTTCTTTAGAAGTTAAAATACAATGTCTTGCATTTAGATGATTAAGCCAGATTATTAACATTAGACCACTCATGTAGTAAAGTAATAGCATTCTGAATTGAAGAAGCATTGATGTTGTATAGAGAGATGGTTTTTTAAAGGCTGTTTGGAATTTGGGAATTCGAATACGACGGAACACTTACTGTAGACTGAACTTCTGGTGTAAGCCTATATCAAACGCTGTTCACAAAAATGAAAATTTTATGCTAAACCCTTAAGTTTGGTTAAGAAAATTACACACCGATACAAATAACTTGGAATGTGCTTTAGAATTTATCGATTTTGCGAAAACATTCGACTCCAAAGGCTATTTTTAAAAGTGGTTTTTAGTCGGCTTTGGTGAACAATTTCATTCGGTTGAAGAAATGTATACATTACAGAAGTATATATGATGAACAATGGTTGGTTATCTGAGAACTTTCTAATGAAAAATACATTTTTTCCTGAAAATTGTAAGTGTCTCCCAAAAATATTCAGAGTGTGTATTGGCCTAGCCCAGAAACAAAATCAGTTGTCCTTTCATAAAATACCAGCTCTACTCAGTGTTAAATACAATTTATATACAATAATATAGATATTTTTACATATTGTTATTTACTTTTTTGTGTTTTGTTTTTATTGTGACGCGCCGCACATTTGCATTTATGTAAATTTGGTCGACAAAGCAGCTGACATAAGATCTCCTGATTTTTTACTTCTCACACTTGGGATCTCTGCAATTTCTTTTAGATTACTATTATAAACCAAATCATGAAAATACACAACAGGAGGAGACATAACACACCAAAGTAAAAATCAAACATAGCACAGACATGTTGCACATATATGATGTGTTCTTCCATTATTATTGATGAGTTGTCTTCGTCCAGTCCTTGGCCTTCTGTCTGTTGTCTTTCATGGTTGCGATCATGTTTCAGTTCTTGCATTTTTATTCGATAGAGGTTTATTAGATATACAAATACTTTGTACATATTTCCTTGCATGTGAATGTTATTAACCACGATTTCCACAAACACGGATATTATACCGATACAAATAACTGACGTGAAGTATTTACCTGAAATAACGTAAGATAAACAACCTTAGTTAACATTAATTAATTCCAGAAGTTAAAAGTGAAATAAACAAGAGTGCAATTTCAATGGTGAATACAAAACTCACCATTCATTTGACACAATTTATTTTTTACAAAATATTTATAAATCCAATGACAGTAAACGAACATTTTTGTAGTAATTAATTTAATAATGTTTAATTGAGTGATGTCGTATCTGGGTGGGTGGATTTATCAAACTCTGACAACTTACCAACAATAGTGGATTCGTTTCCAACTGGAGGGAGAGAGAATGCAATGATCTCTTGGAATACAATCATACCCAGTACAGCTGTGATACCATATGATAACTTTTCTCCACTTTCAATGGGAATGAAAAACATCAGTGAAATCAGAAAAGAGCAGAAAAAATAAGGAATCAATATGAAAAGAAGTTGGAATTCGTGACGACGTAAAAGATGAAATGAAAAGACTGTGTAAACAAAAGGAGATATGTCTGACTTATATTCCTCAAGTTCTCGTTTACCATCGACTCCCAGAAGCTTCCAAACTCCATTGTCATCAAACTGTTCCTCTTGGTCAATAGATCGAAGTGCTGGGTGCACGTCTAGTTCAGAAGCATCGTGAATCCATGAGGAGAATCGTAGTGTACATGTCTGATTGTCGTATGGAAAAAATTCAATGCTGATATAACAGGAACTTCTAAATATAGCATACGCCCGGAATTTTGCAGTTCCGTCTGAACATACTGTTATTGGTGTGTTTGGTAGAAATTGGTTATATTCTTCATCAACACTAGTAAATGTAAATAAAATGTTATGATATTATTTAAATCTTGGCAAAAATCTACTAATTAAATAAAACAGTTGTTCATTTATTTCTCTGAAGATTTAAGAAATGACATACATTTAATTTGCTCTATTTTTTTCTTTGGTTAAAACATGTTTAGCCATAGAGAAATAGAGATTTCCTCGATGGTTTAAAAGTGAGCTCTTTCACAGTTTCAACTGCACATGTGTAGTTAAAAAGCCTATAATGTCGTCATTCCTTGACATTACCTAGATAAGGGTACATGCGCAGTTAAAAACGAAAGAGCCTATATATCTTACAATTTTCACCATTTAAACTGATTCTTGACATAACCTACTTATTGTCTAGTGTTAAGTCGGGTTTCCATATACTGTCTTCTGGTATACCAACACATTCAATACCATATTCCGTAGCATTCCAACGAATTCTCTCGTCATTCCATGTCTATATTCAATAATAATGATTATTATTCAATTACTATATGTTGTTTTAACTGGTTCAATATTGTGTAGTATTGAATAGCGCGCGAGTAATTTCAAACATACCAAGCAGCTGGCGTCACCTGAATACCCCCACGATTGTTTATTCTTGAAACCGATTGTGTATGCGACGGGCCAACACAATGGTGAACACACAACTAGAACCACTGTTAAAATCCGGCGTTCACACAATTTACTATTGTTATAAAACTACGAGGATTTCTGTTAATGTATTTAAAGAATGTTTTTCGAGAGATGGACATTGCATCCTTAGTCTGTGTAGCCAGCAGCCTTGGCTCTAGATCTATTTCGGAAAGGCAGGTCTAGGCGTAGGGTAGGTAATGACAAATCTGAACTTGAAAGTACACTATGTTTCAATAATAATTATAATATTGAATGCCTATTTTCGGGAAATACTGAAAAATATTGTACTCGCTGTGGCAATATATGGAACAAATTTTGGACTCGTTCAATATTTTGCCACTTCTCGTGCAATATTGTTCGATATCCCCTCAATAAAAATCACTAAAATTGGTGTCTAATCTAATCTAATGTTATTGTGGTCCCTGAATTCAATGAGACATTTCAAAATGATAGTATGACAGTCATATTGCGAGTTTTTTTATTCATCATGTGGGAGTTTTACCCACATTTATTTCGTTAAAATAGTAATATAAAATAGTAAAATAGTCATATGGTCGAGCGGCTAAGGCAGGGGAACCGTGAGCCATAGCAATAACAACAGCATGGTTTCGAGGCCCGCTCGCACCATGGTTCTGGTGGTGGAACAATTGTCTTCTCGCAAAAGAATTATATTATAAACCGTTGGTCCAGTGTACACAACGGCTCATGTGCACTATAAAGATCCCAGCAGAGCCGGCGAAAAAGTGAGGGGCCCAGGGGCGGATCCAGATATTTTCAAAAGGGCAGCAGGCAGGTAGTCACAGACCAGTTTCATTTTAGTGGGATGAGCACAGAAAGACTAACTACGCCAGGGGAGTGGGTTTGACAATAGACAATTTTTGAAAAAATTAAACATCTAGACGCTCATATAGAGCATATTTGACTATACATTTGAAAAGTGTGGATCCCCACTCAGAAAAATGTGGGGAATTTTTTTTCTCTTTACATTTTTACTCTGTTATAGTTTTATGACGGGGTTGGGGTGGGGGGGGGTGTGCTTGCTAATTATAGGAAATAAACGTTTTACAGTGATAAAAACACCCAATGAGAGGTTTTTTTTAGTAGGCCTAGGCCATACCTCCGTATTATGCAATAGATTTGGGTGGTTTCCATGCACACCAGAATAAATACTGATAAATACTGATAGTAAACAGGGACATAACAGGATGGAATGAAGGGTGTAGGGTCAGAATTGCTAAAACCAAGCGAGCAATTTAGGCTGGGGAAAAGGGGGCCGCCGTGGGTCACCGGCCGGTGTCCAGGGGCCAAAGGCCCCGGAAAAAAGTATTTTATATGATTAAAGACACATAAGAGGCCATCAAAATGTTCCATTTTCCAAGTCAGCCTGTCATGGTTTCGAAGTTCGGACTTGCGAGCGAAGCGAAAAATTTTGGCTGGGGGCCAAGGGACCACAGAGAGCCCCTGGTCGTGTCCGAAGGGGCCCGAGACCCCGGAACATTTTTGCGTTATTTTATATGCTAAAAGACACATTAGAGTTCATCAAAATGTTCCGTTTTCCAGATCAGCCTGTCTTGGTTTCGAAGTTGACCTGCGAGCGAAGCGAGCATTTTAGGCTGGGGCCAGGGGACCTCCAATGGCCCCCGGTCGGGCTCCAGGAACAGAAGGCCCGGAAACTTTTGCCTTATTTTACATGCTAAAAGACACATTAGAATTCATCAATATGCTCCGTTTTAAAGATCATCCACTCACATAGCAAATGTTTGAAAATGATATACCTTTAGACACCGATACAGAGGATCTTGGACTATACAGTTGAAAAGAGGTGATCCCCACTCAAAAATATATGGGGACAAGTTTTTCTCTTTACAATTTTTAGTCTTTTAATTTTTGTTTTGGTTGATTACGGGGAGGAGGTCCACACGTCCCCCACCCTGTCTGATCTGATTTCAGATGACGTGAAACTACAAATATATTCATTTAAACAGTTATATTAATTGTGTTTGCTTTTATTTATGTACAAAAAAACGATGCGCTGAAAAACAGTAGGCCTAGTACCTCTTGTATTTCTAGGTGTTGGAAAATTACACTTTAATACTTAAAGTGTATAGCTGTCATTTTGAACATGTAGGGATCTGTGTAGACATTATATGTTCGGCCAAAAAGTGTGGGGGCCGGGCCCCTGCGCCCCCTTCCGGTTCCGCCGGTCCTGCCCAGTACATCTTTCGAGACGAGTTACTCCGGTGTACTGGTCCATTCATCCCTTGCTGTGAACAGATTAATAAGCGCCTGTATCGGGCAGCAGGATATTGAAATTTAGGATGCTTGCCACAAAAAATACAACATAGGCCTAATTATAAAATTGTCACTTCTGCACAAAAAATAGATGTTCTTGGTGTTTCAACCTATGTTATCCAGTTACATGCGTCTAATATACTAAAATCTTGGGTGGCAGCCATTTTGATTTTAATTATGGCTGTCATTAGAATATTAAGTTTTGCCTGTTGAATTATTCTTTTTATTTGTAAAATATTACTTGGCTTTAAATTACTGATTACTTGCTTTATATTTATATTATTGTCATCACTGAATTCAGTGAAACGTATTCCTAACTGAGGATTGAAGCCACTTGGATTTAAATATGGCTGCCGCAACAAAAACATAAACATACTTTGTTTACTTCCATATCTACTCAAACGAGACACTTAATATCTGTGTATAATTGTATGCTAATATGAACAAGCTTGGATAGCAGGTATTTAAATTCCATTTCATCATACCTTTAAAGCAAAACCTGTTCTAACCATTTTCCAATCGTGACTTATTAGCTTAACGTTCCTCTGTTGCTTAATATGAATGTGCACTTGGTTCATCTTCGCAACCTGAACATAGACATATTCATATATCTTTAGCCTATTACTATCGGTGTAGTAATCTTCCAACTTGTTTCAAGATAATTCCAAATAGTTAGAATCATTGTGTCAGCTTCTATTCATCTATTATCCCTCCATTATACATACGTATTATATTTAAAAAGGGCAATGCGTCAGTGATTTTATGTGTAAATACCAAATACGGTACAGCACAAGTTTCTGTCAAATAGGTTTAAATCACCTCCTGAAAATTGCTTACAACAAGTCACGGACACAAAGATTTTTTTTTCTAAAGACAGTTTGGCCATAAAGCAATATTGAAGGAGATAGATTGTTGTACTCTCTGGAAAATGCATTGGTTTACCAAATAAAAGTGCGATAGAACTTGGAAGAAAACTACACCACTTAGATGGATGTATGTTCAAGCTGCATGTTCAATATAAATTACGAATACATTTAAAGATTTAGAATGTATTTGTCGATTCTCGGTGCAATTTAAAATAGGTGATATCCAAGGTTGTTGAAACAGTATATTTACGGTTTAAGTGATTATTAACATATGATTAGACACCAATATTACGTTTTCCGTTTGAGTACAAAGAAATAAACAAAATAGGGTATGTGGACCGTTCATTCTTTTCTTGCTGCAGCCATATTTTTTAGCTTCAATCCTCAGTTTGAACCATGTTTCAAGTGTTATATTAATAAAAACGAAAATTCTATTTCCCAATTTTAATATAATATAGTAGCCACACATGATGCTAAACTTGGTCGCAGCATAACGGTCACGGGTATCCCATTTTGCACTATACTGTGTAATATATCTTTGATGCTATTTATTTATTGAAATCAACGTACTTCAAATGTGATAATTTGTAAATGTTCCACTTTCCCAAAAAAATCTCAACAAAAATACATTTTAACCCGACTACAATGGCTTAATAACGTTTAAACTTACCATACCAAACCAGCCTGCAACTTTCAGTTCTTGCTGCATATCATTCTGAAATGATTAACCAATCTTATCATCACAGTGATTCATCCCTGTCTTTATCATTCTGCATTTTTCCATTTAAATGTGTGTCAAAACACGGTCACTTTTAGGCCTCTGTTTGAACTGTTCCCAGTGTCTGAGCTGTTCCCACTGCCTACCCTGTCTACGCTAGCCGCACCGACGGGACCTAATGTGGAAACGGTACCGTCTGCAGGTATGTGGACTAATTTCAGTTGAAATTCCTGAGTGATAGGCGTCTGCATACCAATCAGGAGACCCGGGTTCGATTCGCCATATATGTTTCACATTATAATGTATTTTTATTACTGAATAAATAGTGGTGGTTTGCCACAAAAGAGAAAAAGATATCTCACCAGTTCAATGATTTGAGATAGAACAAACGACAGAGCTACGTGGACCACTGATGATGGATTGAGAACTGGTCGATTGGTCGGCGGTCCTAAATTTTCCAATAATGCTTCAGTTATGAGAGTTGCATTGTTTTTTGTAACCGATACAGTGGTACCTAAAGGATAGAAACATGTTTGAGATTAGAATTACAATGTAAATGATACATACACACAGTATTGTAGCCTTATACTGTAATGACTTGAGTAGTGATAAACCGGATGATGTATACGGTATCATCGTATCAGTCGACAATAACAATAATCAGTCTAGTTGGAATCGCGAGATCTTGTTGTAATTAGGTTGGAACTGTTTAATAAACAAAAAGACAGGTATTTTGACGGAGGTGTAAGACACCTAAAAAAACGTAGAAAACCACAAAAACTCTTAAAGATTTGGCAACTACAACAATTGTTTACGACTAGGCAAATTGACAAAGATTTCCAGTTATTGTAATGTTACAACCACTGCTAAAGGGGGGGTCTGGATCAAAGTACGTCTAAACTGCAAAGATCGTTTAAATAAATTAGTTTGCAATAAAATAAATTACCTGATATCGACAACACTGTGAGTATCCATGTTAACTTGTATAAAGTCCACATAGCTATGCAGTTTTCTCAGCTTAGGTACAAATTTTGGCCTAGGCCTATATTTATATTAGGCTTAGTTTTGTCTGCACAATCCTTTTTTCGACAAAAGATGTTAATTATGTGACCGACAATGTGTATGGTCTGGTTTTCAACATTCCTTATTAGACATGTGTGTCTTATGCTCGACAGTTTTTATCTGGTGATATACATCGACAAAGGCTGTTAGATAAATAAACTAATTTTACTGGTTGAAGCTTATCTCTCAGTTTCATTGTTCAAAAGAAGCAATCCATGACATAAAATTTCTATACTTTAACTCCATAATAAGTGAAACAGAGAAAACGCGTTTAAAATTATTTTTATTTGTTAATGTTCATTTTGTTGAACTCCCCTTTGCAGGGAATTTTCCTATGATGTAACCCCTCGCTTCTCACAAGGAATGGATTTTAAGACATCTGGGAATACTGGATCAGACTCCTAATCGTACAATGCAGATCGTGGGGTCGGGAATTTAACAATTAGCCATTGGTCATGGGCACCGCAGGATTATTTAAGGGGTCAAATTTCAGGTGCGGATAACTTAAAGCATGGAGGAAAGATGCTTAAAGTAAAACGGGGGAAACAGGGCAACCAAGGCCCCCCTGGACGACATTTAGAGATTTTTGAAGATTCTAAGAATATGTTTAAATCTTCGGAAATTGCACCCTTTTACGTTTAAATGTGTACCAAATTGTTACATTTTAGCGCACTTGAGGCATGTATTTGAAGAAAAAAAACATACTCACCTGACCCTATAACCGTTTGAGGTGTACGAAAGTTTCAAACTACTGCACCTCTGATTGTTCGACCTTTTTACATTTTTCAGAATTGCTACAATTGAACGCAGTTGAGGCATGTCGATGTCAATAAAACGATACCCAGCAAAGCCATACCATGGCTGGGACTAAGGTGCGTCGTGGCAAGTTTAAAATTTGACACCCTTAGAAGCACGAAATTGGCCACTTTATGGTAAATTGCTTTACAAACTTGTTATATAGGCATAACCGTCATATATACAGTTAGACCATGCTATAGAAGTAAACTGTATTCTCCGACAACTTTACATGGAACATGGTGGGTACAGTTTGAGGAAATAGCCTAAATATCTCTTGGTTTTTGGAAATGACAGATTTCGTGAAGCATTAGAGCCGTCAAAGTGAGAACTCCCCGGCCATCCCCTTAAATATTACGATCATCCTTACATTCCTGATTTAAGCGTTTATCGTGTGATTCTTAAAATAAGTAAGAGATGGTTGATGTGACCAATCTTGATAATCTACGACCAACGTGATGATTAAAAAAACATTGTTTTTTGGCACTGAAAGGAGTTATTTTACCAAAATAATTTTGGCTTGAGTTTGTTATGTTTAAATATATAATATTAATCAGTAATACTGGTAGTTTCAAAGAGAAAAATATTTGAAAAAAAATTAACAAATAGACCTACAAGTAAAATTTTAATTAAAAAAAAAAATTAATACGAGAAATTCGTGAGATAATCGTTGTTTCTGAAAAATTAAATCACATTGTAAAACAAGATTTTATAATCATAGTGATGCCTACTATTTAGTATCGGACTTTCATAGTCATATTAAAAGTAATCAAAATTAAATGTAGGTACTTTAAAAACTAGAAATCTTTCAATTAATTTGTTTACATTTCTTTTTTTAATGGGTGATGGGAGGCGTTCGTACCCCTTGCAACGCCTACGATATTATTATTATATTATTTTACTTACTTTACTTGCTTGCTTGTTTGGCTGGATCCGGACTCATTGATTTGATAGGCCCGTTTTCTATCGTAAAATGAAATTAACCATGGTAAATAACATAAGTTAATGTGAAGTTGAATCATGTAATCTGAAGTACGGTATTATACCAGGTCTAGGGCTCCCAATAATCTGTGTTTGTTCTGAGTTCTCCAGCAATTTTAGTTTATATCGCTGCTCCCTTAAGTACCCAGTATTCTTAAATTAAATTATTTTTTAAATTCACATTTGCTATTTTCTATTTCAATATGTCGATAAAAAGCAGAAATAAAATTGTATTAAATGTGCAAAATGAAAAATTATAAATGTTAACAGTGAAAACAGCCAGAATGTTATGTATGCCAAATCTATACAAGTTAAATTGAGTTTCCAGAGATCGAAACCTTCATAAAAGTTTTATAGTTATAATAGTTATAACAAGAATTACGCTATTTGCTACTTGTATTGAGAAGTATAATAAATGAACAAAATTTATTGAATGTTTTTGGTGAACCATAATATAGCTTGACAACCGAACAAAACCGTTTACATGCGAACGGTTAATAGACTATGTAGACAATAGAATAGAGGTCACCCATGGTGGTTGAAAAATGGGAGTATCGGGCAAAATGCAGAGTGTTTCTGGTATTAATCGAACGACAAAAATTATATTGTTCCTGCCTGGTTATATGCATTTTGGTATTTGAAAAGTAATTGTACCCCGATCATTTAATTATATTACAACTATGTATGACCATATGTGCAGAGATATCCATTCGATGTTGACACTTGCTTAAGGTCAAATTATTATATTTGGTAATTACCATAATGTTTGTTTTTTTAAAGCTTACTCGATGTTAATTATTAATCTTTTAATACACATATGCATATAAATGTTAGGACGGTGATGTTTAATTTCAAAGATAGTTGTTCAGTGTGAAATTACTATCAAAGGGCTTTACCTACTATTTCTGTAAACTTGAAATTCTAAATTGTAGTCTTAAAAAATGTGACATTAAACAAAATTATGACATAATTACTGATTTTTTAAATTATTATGGCCTTAATATTTAAACATAGATAATCTTTAGGATGCTGCATAAAAGTATTAATCACATTATTCTGCACCTAGGCCTACAGCTATTTTGTATTACTCCTACCCAAACTCAAATTTTACCCTTTAAGACAATGTGAACTTTTACCTATATACTATTTATATTATTAATGAATAAATTTTTCACGGGCTTACTATATAGCCAATCTTTAGGAATCATTTCTGATGATGACATAATTTATGTCGACATATTGAATCCTGTTACAATGGTATGTATCTTACATTTTACAATACCACATACTGTACAGTACTGGAACCTACGTGTCAAGTGGATAGTTATTCAGAGGCGGATATAGAAATCTTTTTTTAAGGGGGGGGGAGGAGGGCGAAGGTGGCCCCTTCTTATATTAGGAATGACGGGCCGAAAATTGACCCCAGAAGTATATACAGGGTACCAGTACACTGAAAATAGGGAAATGACGTTTTTTTTTTGCTTGTCAAAATCAAACCGGCAACCACGCCCACACGGCCTGGAAAAGTGCATGACCCCATCCCACTCCTTTCGCCGGATTGGTTGCTACATTACTGACAAAATTTCACAACATTTGGACAACAATATAATGAATGAAAACACTTCCCAAAGTAGCCATTATATCAAAAAGTGGGTCTCCTACTCATACTGTATTAATATGAGTAATAGACCCACAATCCTAAAAAATAGGGAAATTATGAATTTTGAAAGGCTTGTGTTTGAAAACTTGATCAAAAGTCGGCATTGAAAATTACCTGTTCTAATGTGAATTTGACTGACTGATCTTTCCATTAAAATGAGTTATATTTGTAATTTGAGTTTGGTTTTCAAACACAACCCTTTCAAAATTTAATTTTCCTTTTCTTTAACGCTGTGTAATCAACATTCATATCTTTTAAGATTTAAACAACAATCTAAGCAGACCCTTTTCAATACCAAATTGATTTAGAATTTGGAATGCCCTTCATCCAGATATACTATTTTGTTTATTTCTATTAATTTTGCTGAATTTTAAACTAAAATTTTAATGCATTTTATTAACAATCCAAAAGGTCCACTAATCAACATCAAATAAGAAGTATAATACACACAAAAATTATGTCATCATCAGGAATGATCAGGAATTCCTGATGATGGCATAATTTTGAAATATTGAATCCTGTCACGATGGCGTGTCTTATTGCTTGGAGTATCCACCCTCACTCTACTAGGGTCAATTTTTTCTTAGCCAAACTGGCTAAAGGTTGCCGATTTTATTTTTAGCCAGATTAGAAATTCTTTAGCCAATTTTTTTTAAATGAATAAAAACCAATAAAAATGGCTGCAAAATGGACAATTGTTTGGGATTTGGCGAAAGAGATCATTTTTATTTTAGTGAAATGAGAATTCCAGTAGTCATTTGCGACTTGGCGAATGGTTAGAGTGAGCATAGAGTATGTATTATACTCTTTTAATAATACAATTTTAAAGAAATGAATTTATTTTACAAAGAACATAGGAAACAACCTGGGAGTATAGTTAAGTAAAATGTTACTTACAACAGGGACACTATCCTTGCCAATCACAATGCTTTGAATAGGGGACACTAGCCTTGCCAATCAAACCAGCAATGTACACAGGATGTGATTGGTTCTGTAATCACACACAGATTGACAAAGTAGGCCTAGTTAACAACATGCAAGCTAGTTATGAACTGCTAATTCTGTCAAGGCAGAGCTGATAAAAGATGTCTTATGCCTATCTCCTACCATTCATGCTCCTACAAGTATTGTTTTTTTAGTATACAAGGGTTTGCCGAATTAACTCTGCAAAAACTTGTAGGGAAATTCAAAACCTGGGGACAACTTTCTATTTATTCTGAGCTTGTGATGCAAATTTTGAACACACTTTGAAGATGAGAGAGTTTTCTTGTAAACTAAGGGCACATTCAAAATCAATGATTAAGCGGAGCATAATGTACGCAGCATATAATTTTTGCGTTTAAACAAGCCAGCGATTAGCCATGGAGAAAATGAATTAGTGCAAGTCACTAATCCGGTGCGTAACACGGTGCTTCCAGCAAACCCCGGTTTAGTGTAAGCTATGGAGCTATGCTTTGTACACTTGAATGATTTTGACCTTGTGTCATGAGTTGACCAATCTACATTAGTAATCGGTCTGTATTAGCCAATCAATTTACGGATGATCATAGGAAAATCTCTAGCAGCCATTTTAAAAATGCTCATTATGCTATGCTTTGTATCTGAGCACCCTGGTCGCTGTGCCACAGTTTAGCTTACACCTTTGCTTATGCTACACGCCGCTTAAGCCGTGAATCTGAATATACTGTAACCTACTGAAAGGCCCCATAAGAATAATTATTAGTTTTATCACCTTATCAAAGCATAAAAACTGATGAGTGCGGAAGGTTTCTTTTTTGTTCATGTTTAAACTGACCCTCCAATGTTGTAGTGATCTCATGTCACATCCATTATTTTAGACTCCCGCAAATACGATGAAGATACCAACGCACCAGCCTATAGCGAATATTGATCATTGTAGGCCTACAGTATTCCTGGTTGTGTTCATCATTATTATTAATCATCATTATTAATTTGTTTCCAAAGCAATTTTTCAAGTGAATACAACAGGAAAATCCATAATTTTAATAGTACACTAAGTTTAAAAAAAATCGGGATTTCCCCAAAAGTGATGTGCGCAGGGGTGATAAACTAGTTAAATTTTTTTTATGGGGCCTAAGTGACTCTTGAATTGAATGTTAAGAAGTGTAAGACTATAGGTTGGGATAGATCTCCCAAGATTCCAGGATTATCCTGGAGTCTCTGTGGACTATATTTTCCCATAAATGAGAAGAAATTATTTAAAAAAAAATTAATTTATAGGGCCATTCTACAAAAAAATTCCCAAAATTAAAGTAAAAATTCCATAAACAATGAAGAGAAAAATTAAAGAATTGATCCATATCAGACCGGACACACAGACCATGACCAGAGACCCAAGGAGGCATAGTTACTTTTCACATCTTAGATGACATCACTGGCACAATGCAGAGCACTGCCCGTCAAAAACATTGAATGGTGGCGCTATTGCTCTTCATAGTACATAGTCACCATTTTTCAAATGGAACATCACTAGAGAATGTGAATTTGTAGCTCCAAGAAATGTTTCTTCGATTTTATTGGTTTAACCAAAGAAATATACGAAAATTGTGGTGTTTCTAACTAAATCTAAAGTCAAAGATTTTGTTTCGCATAGTACCCAAATTATTTCACAAAATTATTCACAATATCTTACTATTTTCAGAGTGTCGATCTTGCACAAGTAGTTGATATACTGTTTCTGGGACTTCTATAAGTCGATAATACCACTTCGCTATCATTATCACATTGTCACGTTTACTCTGAAAAAAAGAAGGTTAGAAAATAGCACTTCATATCACCGTGCAGGCATTCAATATAAAAAAAAAATATTTACCGGTACCCAGAACTTTGCAATGTGATATTGCTAAAACTGAGCAAAAATCCATCACAAATGCTGGCAGGCAGCCTCTAATTTGGTTATTTTTTGTGTAAAATCTTACTAAAGAAGTTGAATGTCCTAATTCCTATTCTAAAGTTATTATTTTTTCTTACTTTATGAGCAATTAATTTCAAAATCAATGCTTATAATTTTTTGGTCATGTTTGAGTGACAATATATCTTTAAGGTATATTGTTTTGTAGGAACTCGTTATTCCTTCCAAAATCCACCAAAACTAAATTTCTTTAGAAATATTTTTCTGCAGAGGCCAAACAAAATGAGACATAAGTCGCAAATGCTAGTTTTCCACAATAGGCAGAAATTTAAAAATGGTCAATTTTTTATTCAAATTTTATTTTATTTTAAAACTATACAGTTCATACATTCAACTGAACCATACTACTGTACCTTAACAATTTTCAGATGATCAAAAAATGTTTCAAAAATTAAATCTAAAATGACCTTGCTTATCAATGTATACGGATAAACATTTTCAAATGCAGTTTTCTCAAACTTACATTTTAAATGTGCGAACTTAGATTGTTCATAACTTCGCAAGGAAGCATCATATGAAACTGATTTTTTTGTATGTTAAAGATAATAATGTGTAGTTGTATAATCCATAGAAAACGCAATTTCAATTTTCAATTTTCCGACTTATGTCTCATTTGGCTTGGCTCTGCCAGATATAATAAAAGAAACCAAACCTTTCAAAGATAAATACAACAAAAAATGTTTACTTAAAAGAAAAGGTGTATGATTTACAATTACTACTCCAACAGTTCTTTATTTATGTTGTGATGATCAAATATAAAGCCATTGTATTATAAATACCTCTATGATACATTTAACCTCGATTGATCAAAGGCCTACAGTACAGCCTTATTGATTGGCAGGCTTTGTGTGGTATCTACTGCTTACCACATAATCTTCTCATTGGCCGGTCTTTAACAAACGCGATTCATCGTCAACTTAAATTGACATTAAGCAGGTAACTTACTATGCGTGAAAGGGCTGCTAAAAAGCCTAATTGGAGCTAATTGTATTGTGTCGTTCTTATACGGACAACAAAGCAGTTTATATCGACTACTTGACATCAGTCTACTATAGAAATCTATTCAAGCAAATACAAATCTGTAGCAATAATTTATTCAGATTACCAGGACTTAATTTTATTAAATGTATTATTTTTCACTTGGTCACCTTATTGTGTTTTTAAGCGTAAATTTATTTTTATTTAATTTATTCATACATTGGAATACAGCTGAGTATAGTTACAGTGAGTTAGCAGTGTTCTTCCAGGAATGGTTAGCCATCAAATTTATCAGTAAAAAGTACAATTTACCAGGAAAATATTGTTTATTGAAAAATAATTAAGAAAGTTTGATTCTCATTTTGTCCTCCTTTACTCATAATATTACAGGAATGCTCATAGAGGCCTATTGTTATGTAGATATTTGGGCCAAAACCAACCCAAAAGCAATGTGTGACAGGTCATGTTTTTTGGGCAATTCACCAGCATAATTGTTTTTAATTAGGAAAACACTGATCAGATATAACAAATATAAGAAAATTATAATTAGAAAACAACTTATAAGAAAGTAAAATCTAATAATAACCATATTTTTTTTGAAAATAAACTTAAATAAAATAATTATTTTAGATCAATATATTGTTAGTAGAAATCTCACAAAGACCCAACAAAATTTATTTTACAAAATAATATTTAATCTCTGAATATTAGCACCAACAATACCAACACCAAACACATTTTTGGAGGACATTTTTTTCCTTAAGAAAAGAGATAAAGACCATTCTTGTTTTATTGAATTGCCTAAAAACATGAATATAAATAAATACAGGTGACAGAAAATTCAGTGGAGGAGATTTTGATAGATTTGATTTTTTTTATTTGTCAATATTTTTCATATTTTTATTGCTAAATTGAATTTGTTATCATGTGATGCTGATAATAATACACTTTATTTTTCAATAAAAATCAATGGAAATACATATGAAGCTGAGACATTTTGTGTACATGACAATATAAAATATACGCTAATAAAAAGTACTGTATATACAGATATAAAGATATTAAAATAAGAGAGATATGGAGAAGTCTAAAACATTACCTTATTACATGTGAATTGAAAAAATGGGAAAAGAGTTAGCAAAAAAAGGATATTGTGTACGATTAGTTCTGGCCTTGGGGACATAGTCCAGTTTAAAATGTCACAAAATATACCTTCGTTGGGGTTTTTTGGGGAAAGTATAAACTTAACATTTTGAACACATTTGAAGTACGCTGATTTCAAAAATAAATGTTGTCAATTTTCTAGATTTCATCTTTAGCGGCCATTTTGTATTACAAAATGGCCGCCATTTTTAATCAAAAACATCTCATAACTTCTGTCACAAAGCATCTTTTTTCATGATTTTAGTATC
>JAOTQE010065486.1:0-30462 GCA_025631205.1 Nesometra sesokonis
TTGGAAATAGGCTTGTTCTTTGAATACGGAGCTTTGATATCGCAAAAGGATAATGGAATCACTGAATGTCCCTTTAAGAACAATAACTAAACATTTTAAACATTCTAGCTAGATGTATCTTGTACCTGCCATTATTACCATGACAAACAATAATTTTGTACTGGAAAAAGAGTTTTTTTTTTTTTAAACCAGCAACTAATATGACCAATATATGTATTCGGTGGCCATTTTGAAAATATACTAATTATTATGCAAATAAAGCCGTCTTCAAATCAAATTGTAACCTTTTCTAATTGAAAGCTCATGGGCAAATACCCCACTTTGCAATTTTAAATCATCGAAATAGGCCATCTACAAGCCACAATATGTAAAATTATTGAATTTTGGTGGCCATTTTGGATTTATGCAAATTAGACGTCATTCCCCTATTAGGATATTTTGGGACTTTTAGTATGGTGTTTTAGGGACCTCAAAGAAATGTATTGTGGTGCAAAAAATTCTGTTGCAATTTGTTCCAAGTGAAAAGTTAAAATGACTGGATTATAGTGAAACAAATTTTTGACAAGAAGACAATTCTTCATGGCCTCGTCTATCTTCGTTTTATTGAGAGCTGTCTCCCCTTGCCTACTAACTTCCAGTGCTTGATCAATCACCTTTACATTAAATACAAATTGCCTTTGATTTTTTTTGTCCTCCACTTTGTTGAGTTTAAGTCTTTTATCTTCTTATTATGAGCCTCGTTTTTCTCAGCCTGCTGCTTAGGAAACTCACTATGTAGAGAGAATCACAAGATTCAGTAACACTATATTGTAGATCAAGCGTCGTAGCCTGAAAGGTGTTTAATAACTGATTGGCTGACGCTGCGGACTAGTCGCTTGCTTGCTCGTCCATGCTTATCTAGAACAATATATATATAATGTATACAAAGTTATTTTACAATAGACAAACAAAACATTATTCAACTAGAATAGTAGAGTATGGATTTCTGGGTTTAATATAGCACTCTTTTATTTATTTATTTATGTAATAAGGACAGTTTATCTGTTTGGTCTGTATATTGCTTGCTCCTGGCAAAATTGTACATTTATGAAATTTTAAGTAAATATTTTTATTATTGAACAGCACATTAATTTGAGTACATATTAACAGCCAATGTAAAAGATACAATGCATACTTTTACCGTTATTGATAAAATTAAGCAGCAAAGGCAGATCTGTAGCTGCTTAACTGAGTTTATTTAAACAGACATCCTACTAATCCGGAGCTAATACACTGCTTGTTCCTGGGCCTACATGTAGCTGCTCAACTCAACTAAAGATAAAGAGCTACAATGCATACCATTACTGTAACTGATAAAGTTAAGCAGCAAAGGTAGATTATAGCTGCTCAGCTGAGTTTATTTAAAGGGACATTCCTAATAGCCTGGAGCTAATACACTGCTTGTTCCTAGGCCTGTATGTAGCTGCTCAACTGACTTTAGTATAATACTCAAAATTGCATTACATGTGAATACATATACAAGGTAAAGAGTTACTATGCATACCATTGTGACTGATCAAGTTAAGTATTGAAGGCAGATTATAGCTGCTCAGCTGAGTTTATTTAGAGGAACATTCCTAATAGCCCAGAGCTAATACACTGCTTGTTCCTAGGCCTACATGTAGATGCTCAGCTCAACTACCGATAAATGTGAATACATAATATCTTAGGTAAAGAGCTACAATGAATATCATTATTATGACTGATCAAGTTAAGCAACGAAAACAGATTATAGCTGCTCAGTTGAGTTTATTTAAAGGGACATCCCTACTAGACTACTTGTTTCTGGACCTACATGTAGCTGCTCAGCTCACTTTAGTATAATATTTAAAACTACAGATAAATGTGAATACATATCCAAGGTAAAGGGCTACTGTAGTACGCATACTACTATTATGAATGATCAAGTTAAGCAGCAATGGTAGATTTAGCAGCTTAACTGAGTTTATTTAAAGGGACTAGCCCAGAGCTAATATACTGCTTGTTCATGAGCCTACATGTAGCTCCTCGGTTCACTTTAGAATAATACTCAAAACTACAAATAAATGTGAATACATAATATCCAAGGTAAAGAGTTACTATGCATTCCATTACTATGACTGATCAAGTTAAGTATGCTAACAGATTTCCTGAGACCGGAATCATGTAGAAGACTCAATCTGCTATCTGTCACTCTTTGCCTCATCAAGTTCAAGCTGCCTTCATTTAATGATACTAGCACCGATGACGATAAGTTCCGTACTACTCTCCCAGATCGCAATTGTCACAATTTCCTCCTGTAGTGTAAATGTTATTTGTTAAATTTGTTTGTCTTAGGACCTGAGAACTATACAGTTTTGATGGTAATGAGATAAATTTGTTTTTTTTTTGATTTCATGTGTGTGTTATCAATATTAGGCCTAAGAAAATCTGTTTGTCCTTTTTTAACCTTTTTTTATTAGTAAATGCAGAAGGCTAATTAGACCTTTGAAAAAAAATTGTTTTACCCATTTACAACAATTTTTAATGTGGGTCGGTCTGTTAGGAAATCCTTTTTTAACAGGCCCCATTTATTGTATTCTTTGTAATTTTATTATATTTTATTTATATACACTCATTTTGGGAGAGCTTCATGCATTTCTTACAAATTTTATGGAAAATTATGTTTTTAGTCAAATAATTATTATATCCGATTTGTCCACTAATCAACTTCAATAAGAAAGTATAATACATACTCCAAGCAATGAAATACACAACATCGTGACAAGATTCAATATTTCAAATAAATTATGTCCTTATCAATTCCTGATGATAATATAATTCATTTCAAAATATTGAATCCTGTCACAAGGGTGTGTATCTCATTTCTTGGAATATGTGTTATACTTTATTAATTATTAATATTGTTACCAGAATTTTTTAAAAATTGAAAATGACCAATTTTTAAGATCTTGATCAGGCTTGAGTAACGAAGATTTTTTTGGGCCTGATACCTCAAGAAGTGATCAGCAAAGAACATAAATATTAAAATAATTAAAATTTTAAATAAATAAAATAACAGTTAAACAGTGTAACAGTTGTGTACGTGGAATAACCTGTTGGAAACAAAGGTATACCTTTGTAACAGTGTCTGTAGCTGTTTCTATTAAATCTACTAATTCATTAATTTACAGTCGTTAAGAAGGTCAAGAAAAATCCTAAAATACAGAGACAAAGTTCAACTTTTTATCCACTTTTATTATCATAATTATCCAGGTTGATGGTAACTTGGCGAAAGGAAATTAAAGGGTTTTGTGATTTTTATGGATGTATATAATTTAAATACAAATATGCAAGGTTACATGAAATATTTGCCATGTACTGTCAGTATTTTGTTATGCATGATATAAACAAGATTTATTATATTACTCATGTTATTTGATATTTTGACATTTATTATGTCACCATGAAATCTGGGAATTTTTTACATTTTATTTTTAATGTCAGTTAACCTAGAAAATTTTTATTTGTCGGATAATTTACTCTCTTTATGTTAAGAAACATCTTTGAAATCTAAAAAAAATATATAATGAATCCTCAATTTACATAGCCTAATTGGAATTAAGTTGACACCAAGATTTCATATTTTAATATTCTTTATTATTTGTGAATTTTATCTGTATTGTGCGAAACAAAATAAATTCAAATCAATTTTAATAACTGCAATTTTACATTACACTTTTATGATCCTCAATCCTATTCAAGTTCAATGACCCTCACATAATTTTTTATTTTGAGTATTGAAAATAATAACAACATACATGTCTTCAAATTTTATTGAAAATAAAACAAACATAAAAATAATTTATATATTTGGTTCCCTTTGGAAAAAATAACACTCTCCAACTAGATGGGTTTACCATGTTGCATTACTAGGAAGATCTACCTAGCAGCACAGTAGTGTTATTGGTATCTCATTATTAAGTGATTGTTGTGATGTAAGTTTTAATTAGTCTGAAGGTCTATTAATGGCTGTATTTTCTTATGTACTTTTATGGAATTGCTTACAGCATATCATTGGTAGTGTCCCTTGAGATGGGAGCTGACCTTGTGTTAATCTAGAAATTTATGTGTTTGGTCATATTAGGATAATAATGTTAAAGTTATGTGTGAATGGTAGTTGTTATAGGGTTAACCCTGTTAACTACCTAGATCTACCTTTTCAGTACCATTATCTACCATGTTAAACCTAGTTGGAGGATGTTAACATGGTAAGGTTGTACAAAAACAATTTGATCCAAATTTTACAGCCCATTAATTTACATGTCGTGTCTGATCTTAAACATTTCCTCTTTCATTTAGGCCATCCTGAATAGTACAATAACTGTCAAACTGAGTAGAAATTAGTTGATTACAATTGCCACTTTCATACTTCAGTTGTTAGTCTTTACATTTGCTTTCTGGTCTCAAACTATGCGTAACAGAAATGAGATGCTTTAAAAGTACCGTATACACCAGAAGCAAATTAGGTCTGTGTATTATTTCCGACTTTTATCTAGGTCATCTATAATAGTACATTAACATTCAAGGAGAGGGGAAGTTCATTAAAATTGTCACTTTCACGCTGAAGTCTTTAAATCTTACGTTGGTCTCAAATGCAAAAAAAATTAAAGATCTATGTTCTTTTTTCCGACTTATCTAGGTCATTTTTAAAGCTCAGTCCAGACTATCAAATTTTCTTTGACGAAAGACTTCGACATGCCTGTATATGGTCATGATGATGTCACACCGTGACCATAGAAATATCATTTCCATATATGGGTATCATCAAAGTTTTTTGTCAAATAAATTTGACAATCTGGATTGAGCCTAAGAAGTTAGTTGATTACTGCCGCCACTTCCATGCCTCACCTTACGTTGGTATTATATGCAAGAAAAGAAATTAGATCTATGCTTAATTTCTGACTTTTATCTAGGTCATCTTTAGTACTGTAGTACATTAACATTCAAAATAAGTTGAAGTTAGTTAAAACTGCTGCCACTTCCATGTCTCAGTCTGTAAACCTTACATTTGTATATATGCAAGAAAACAAATTAAATCTATGTTTACAGTATTTTCCAACTTATTATCTAGGTCATCCTTAGTACTGTAGTACATGAACATTCAAAATAAGTGGAAGTAAAGTTAGTTGATTACTGCTGCAACTTCCAGGCCTCAGTCTTTAAACTTTGCATTGGGAAAACAAATTAGACCTATGCTTATTTCCCGACTTTTATCTAGGTCATAGTTAGTTGATTACCGATGTAATTTTCACGCCTCAGTTTTCCATTACTAAATTGAATTACGCAAGTTTTTAGACAAAGGTGTAAAAGTACAATTGATTAGAATTGCTGATTTGTGTTTGTTACCAGACTGCCGCATTATAGTTACATGAGTAATTTATTATGAGTGATGCTTCCTTGGTAGCAGCAGTGTTTATCTCTGTAAATTTGTAATGTTAATCTTTGCTGACCAGTGGCGGTGCCAGGATTTCCCAGACGGTAGGGCAAAACCCCCGACATGCAGGGCACCCCTGACAGTTTGAGTTAGGTTGGGGTGGGTGTGTCTCCGGTTTTTAATTTGACAAGCAAAAAAAGAATTAAGGGTTTTTGCCGTATTTCGCGTGATTTTTAGGCGTTTTTTGTATTGTTGGGGGCTTGTCTGGACCTCGAAAGTACCCTACAAAGCAGGTTTGTCCCCGATGAAACCTTCAATTTTTCCCTGGGGGAAAGTTCTGTGAAGGGTGGCTGTAGCCTCCCACCCACCCCCCATAGCGCCGCCACTGATGCTCACCGTAACCATTTGCCAAGTCACTAATGGCTTCTGTGATTCTCATTTGGCTAAAATAATAATGACCTCTTTCGCCAAATTGGCTTAATGAAAATCCAAAAAATCTGTCAATTGTGCACCAGTTTTTATAGGTTTTCACAAATTTGCCTAAATAATTTATAATTTGGCTATAACAATTGGCAACCAATTAGTCAATTTGGCTAAAAAAAATAGACCCTAGGAGCGTAGGTTAATGAAATCATGCAATTTCTGTGTTCTCCCAAGTAATGGTTTAGCCATTTACAAGTAAAAATATACAAGAGACCAGTAAAAATTGTGTTGATGAAAAATAAATAACACTGATTTGACACATTTTTCTACTCATATGTTTCTTTTTCACTCCTTACTCATTACAAAGTATACAGACAATTTGCAAGGGAGCTCATAAAGTCCTAGACATGTGGTTGGGGCCTTTGAAAAAAATAACACCCTCTAACTAGGTAGGTCTACCATGTTGAATTACTAAGAAGATCTACCTAGAACAACAGACAATTACCCAGTAACTTGGTAGTAAATTTGTTTGTGTTATTGATATCTTAAGGTCAATAAGTAGTTTAAGATGTCAGTTCTAATTAGTCTGAAGGTCTAGTAATGGCTGTATTTACTATTTCTGATCATATTGATAGTCTTCCTTGAGAGGGGAGCTGACCTTGTGATTTATAGATTTCGGTTGTAATGCGATAATGTGTTTATGTGGTAGAGGTAGCAAGGCTGGTTTATGGTAGTTTATATAGGGTAGCCATGTTAACTACCTATATCTGCCTTGTCACTACCATTATCTACCATGTTAACAGTTATTTTTTTCAAAGCAGGGTTTACTTTGGGGCCAAAATCAACCCTAAAGCCAGCCTGACAAGCTATGTTTGTTTTACTGACTTTATATGAACAATTTAACAGTAAAAATGTTTAAATTGGGAGAAACACTGAATTAGACTAGCTGTTTCTTTAGAAAGTGTTTTTGAACTCCCTAAAATTTGGTCCCACAGTCTTTAAAATTATAAGTTATTTTATGGGAGTGGGGGTGTGAAGGTACTGTAGGTTTAAATTAGGTGGGATGGAGACTCATGAGAGTAGGTTGCTCCACCCAAAATAAGGGGCCTTTGTCATTTTTTGTGGTTTCTATGAAAAAGACCCCATTCAACGTTTTTCCTCCTCAATTTTTAGCCAAATTATTATTTTAATAATAGCCTTCTATGTGTAAAATTTGTTTTTAATCATGCTCACAACATACCATCAATTAAGGTAAGGTATAGTACTGTATATTACTCTAAAAACTCCTTTGGTTCTTCTTGAATAATTACTGTTTGGTATTTTAGTGTCATTATTTAGCAAAAAAATACTCTTTTACCTGGTCCTACCACGAAATATTTGGAAGGCCATATAGGACACCAATTACGACTAGATTTGAACTCCTCATTTTGACGGGTTAGCTGATTCACAGATTATGCTAGATATTGGTGTCAAAATAAGCAAAGGTGACACAGACAAGTACCCCAGGAGCTACTGGATAACCATAGTCAAACTTTGGTCTACTGTATGCTGTCATTAACATACTGAAGTTTGGTTGGAATTTGGGCATGGATAAATGCGATATTACCATTTTTCTATAAAGCAACATTTACACTATGGTGATATCATAAAAATGAAAAATGGAGACAGTATTTCCTGTAGAGAATTATATCATCTACAGCATAATTAAATTTTGAAGAAAATTGACAGCCAATTACCAAGATAACCCAAAATTATATAGACAATATTATTATTACATAATAGTTTAATAAACATTTTAAATCATGACACCTCCACAATGTCCAATCAAACGTGATGATTCATGATATCATATCTACAAGTCATGTGCTTTCAGAATTTGAAATAAATTTGGTGTCACCAGACCTGCTTGGAAAATTTAGCAAAAATCTTTATTGCCTGCTCCTACCACAAAATATTTGTAAGGCCATAGAGGATACAAATTGCAATAATCAAGCAATTGATTACAATAAGATTTTATTTCACAAATAAAAGTATACTAGGCTTTATTCTACAGCTAGGTTTGCAATGGGCTATTCTGATATTTCCCACAGTAAACAGAAGCAATTATCCTTGTCCTGTAAATGTAGATCCCAACGGAATATACCCTTGGGAATTAACTTCTGTTTCGTGAGATATAAGTTGTAATAGGTCCGAGTCAGTGTATCACATGGGAATGTCAATTTGCGGCAGGAACTAGGTTCTCCAGAATGTAAGGACAGGGATTAGGTTATGTTTTTATTAATTATACGTATCTTAATTTTAAACACTGCTCCATTTGTTGCATAGTTAAAATACTTTCGCTTGCTACGTCGTGTAGTTTATATATTCAATACAATATGTAGAAGTTACTGCATGGATGTTAGAAAATGATTTAATTAAATGAAATACAATAGGTATAGTCCCATATATTCAACATTGAACATAGGGTTATGAGCTGTTAGGAACTCATAGTACTAAGACTCGGCATTGTGTGGATGGTGGCCAGTTCCTTTCACATGCCGTCTTTTTGACTTCCCTGTTATATTTCAACCAGGTACTCATTCAGAGCTGAGTGAAATGAGAGCCATCCTCTGCATTGTGTGGTAGGGTGGCCAGTTCCTTTCCACACCACCTTTTTAACCTCCCCTGGTATATTTCAACCAGGTACTCATTCACAGCTGAGTGAACTAAGAGCCATCCTCTGCATTGTATGGAAGGTGGCCACTTCCTTTCTATGTCACATTTTTAACTGTCCCTGGTATATTTCAGCCAGGTACTCAGTCACATCTGAGTGAACTGATAGCTATCCTCGGCATTGTGTGGATGGTGGCCAGTTGCTTTGCAACTACACCTTTTTAACCTTCCCTTTTGTATTTCAACCAGGTACTTATTGACAGCTGAGGCAACCGAGAACCATCGTCAGCATTGCATGATAGGGTGGCCAGTTTTTTTTTTCATGCCATCTTTTTAACCTCCCTGGTATATTTCAACAGGTACTCATTCACAGATGAGTGAACTGTTAGCCATCCTCACCTGGACTTGAACCAGGTTCATCAACATGACAGACGAGTGTCCTAACCAAGTATGTGGGCCCAGAGTAGACATTCACAGGCCTTGAATTTGGGCTTTGTAGGGGCAAGGCCATTATTGGCTTGATTTTAAGGGGTACAACAGGGCACCAGAGGTCATTTTGTTCAAATTGTATCCTTATGTATTACTGAAAATAAAGTTACCTTGGTGATGGTAAAATTTTGAAGGCACTGAGGCCAAATGTAAAGGTAATGGCCTTGGTGCCTTGGTTAAATTCAAGCCCTGCAGTCACATTATTTCATTTGTGTTGTGTGGTCAAAAGAATTCAACTTCTTGACAGTTGAATGCAGGGGTAGCTTCAGGATTATGTGAAAGGGTGATAGGCATTATTTTTACCTGTATGGGCATGTTCTCAATTTTAAATTTGACAAGGAAAAAATAAGGACATTGGCCTTAATTTTGCATGATTCTAGTTATGCTTATTGGATAGTGGTTGATATCTGCAGGCTACACCATTTGCCCCTCTAAATCTCCCCGTTAGAAGCCCCAAGCGCATGAAGCATGCTTTTGGTTACCCATCTACATTTTAATTAATTAGAATTAGGTATCTGTATGCCTTATGTTGAAATCATGTCTTATCTACAGCCTGTGGAAGGATGTTTGTCTCAAAACTCAAATGTAAATGGTTTTTTAATCATTGTTATGTTTGTCTTGCATGGAAACCACAGCTTCTTCTGTAGAAGGGTGTTTTTCCTGGGCCTGAATTTGTTGGGGTTACCCGTACTTCTAGATAATTGAAATGTCTCTGTTTGTGTTGTATGTTTTTCTAAGAAGTAAAATAAAATGTGTGGTTAACTGTACATAGCCTAGATAATTAGATTGTCACTGAATCTCCTAAAGTGGATCTCTGTCTTGGCCTTATAATCAAAATGTACTTTTTTCCCATCAGTAGATAGTGTAACTTTATTTTCTCTATTTGTGCTGTATATTGAAACATTTTACATGTGTTTGTAAAAAATGAAATAAAGAAGAATAACGTTCATATTTCTTCACCTCATAACACTCCAAATGACTTGATCACATTACTTATTCAGTGGAATTCTCCATCAGGCAGAGATTGAATAATGATCATATATTTATTATTTACGGTTAGATGGTGAACTTAACAAGGAGAATTGCAGTCCCATGTAGGCACCTAGTATTTTGATTTCGTCAGGCTACGTTAAAAACATGCAAGTTAAATTATAATAACTGTTTTACAATTATTATATTTTTAACATTCTTTTGTTATAAAAATTATTTACATATGTCACACATATTTTATGTTGTCAATGTCTTTAGAATTAGATTAAATTTATTTCATTTATGGATATATTTGAAACTTCTATGAAAGATTGCTCATGCGCAGTTTCAACATAGCAACAGCATTAGAACGTAACACAATTTGATTGGTTGGATTCCGGAATAGTAGGCGCAACATGAAACTGCATTTTGGGGTTATGTATTCTGTGGAAGTAAACAATAAATCTATGATAATAATAGATGTGTACTGTAATTTGTTAATATAATAGTTATCAAGCTATCAAAACCCAAATATTGTGAAATAATATATACAATTTTAAAAAAGTTAATAAAATATTTTATTATTAACACAATATTTGCATTTTCAGTAAAATATTCCAAAATCAGAGGTTGGAATAATATAATAATAATAATAATAATAATATTCTGGATTTTTAAAGCGCCTAATGTTGTTGAACCTCTAAACGCTGTGGACTAGATGTTACACATTCATATGACTTCCTACTCCTCTAAGGGTCCCCGTCTTGTCGTACAGCAAGGTTCAATAAAGGTTCTTTAAACTATTGTGCACTATTAATTTTATTTCAGACCACAATCTCCATTTTCAGAGGTTTGCGAAACGAGTTATAAATATAAGGTCTTGCTTGAGCATAAAATGTTTACACTTGAATCACGTAAAACCCAATTACATTTTTTTGTGCATTATTGTACATTAGTTGTCATTTCGATAACATCTTTTCAGACTAGTGTCTGCAGTCTTCTTCAATCTGGACATCTGGTCAGGAACTAATCTGACACATTTTCACAATTAAATATGTGAGAAAGCTCCTTGCAAAGTTTTGTTCTTTCTCAACCTAAAAAAATGTGAAATGACATTAAAAAAACAAAATGAGCCTACAAATCTGATACTATAAATAAGTTTTAATAAATTAATAAGTTTGTTTTTGTCTGAATACATTAACCTTATTGTTAATGAATAATGTCATAATTTATTCAAATGTGGAAGGAGTTATTATGTCATTATTTCTGATGATGACATAATTTATATCGAAATATTGAATCCGATCACGATAGCGTGTATCTCATTGCTTGGAGAATGCATTATACTTTCTTATTGGAAAGAGTTGAGTTCACATTAACAACTACAGTAATTTCCATATTTAAGGTGCTTGGAAGAATGTTATCCATGTTTTAAGTAAGCACAGTATAATCACTGTGATTTGCACTCGCTGGTCCATGCCACTTCCTTCTGTTTCGGCTGAAGGGTTGAAAAACAAGTTATTAGCTTATCTTTCGGATGAGACATTAAGTCTTTGATCCAGTGTACAACATGGCTCATGTGCACATTAAAGAATACAGTACACGCTTCAGAAATGAGTAGTTATCGTCTCCCGGTGTACTGCCCAGTCACCACCAGGAGGACCCCACTGGAAATAAGTCCATAATTTTTCTAGCCTTTTGCTTGATATGCCCTTCTTATGCATCATGTCTTAATACTTTTAAGGCTGAATAGGAAATTGATCTATTATCTCATCATTCTTTATTGCAAATATTCATATTTACAAAAGACTGCACATAAAAACCTAGGTCAACAACAAAAAATAGAATTATTCAGATATATACGTAGTAATAAAAATTACAGTAAACGACTTACATAAATTTAAGAAACAGATGAGTTTCTAAGGATTTTCTTAAATGTATTACTATAGCACTAGGAGAACTCATAAGGAAAATATTCCATAATCTAGGGCCAAGGATACAAAATGCACTAAAAACGTTTTTAGTGATAGCAACCGAGACGTACAAAGAGGAAAATATATTATCAAAGTAAATTGATGCACGAGGCACTCTATAGAGCTTGAATGAATAGTTAATAAAATCATGGATGCACACTTTAATTTAGGATGGTGCAGTGACGGAGTTCATTGAAATATGTGTACTTGTTTTTAAAAGCAATCTTGTTATAAACCTCAGACAGAAATTTTAGTTCCAACATATTTCCCTGCATGGTTTTTTTTCTGGGTCAAATTTAGATGTTATATTTCAGATACAAGTGCAAATCGAATGTCAGCAGCTAAGTTCACACGGCCTGTGCATTGCATGTTATCATCTCACAACACCGAGGTGTTAAAAGAGGGACGGAAGAACCACAAGCAAACATTCAAACTCGACTTAAAACGTCTAAGCTAGGACGGTTGACTTCTTTACCATGATGTGCAAAATCATAATCCACCTTAAAGCGGTGTTTTTGCTCTGTGGTCATGTACACTTTGAGAAAACAAAGCACCCTTGGTGAACATATTTCTCCTGTTGTCATTATCTAATTAGCGAGTAGACTTGAATTTTGTCTTTTCATAGAGGTTATTGTCAGAAGGTGAACTCAGTTCAACGTTCTTAATAAGTGACCTAGATTTGCATGTATGTAACATTGTAACAGAAAGCATGTTTCCCGTCTATCCCAGTGTTTTAAATTCATTTTATTTTTAATAATTTAATTATAATATTTTTCAATATTGTGGTGCCTAAAGGTTCCTAACCCGCTAAAAATGGTTGCAATAAAAACTGGCATATCTGTTATAGGTTATTTTGAGATGTTTTTACGCATTTTATTTTACCAATTTTGTGTGCATACGTGAGTTATATCAACATTGAGGGCGCCATCATCATAGAACCTACTACCCTTGTTCCATGATCCTGTCAATAACTTATGATGGTGTGGGAAGGCACTATAGCTTGGTGGTTAACATGGTTGCCTACAATCCCAAGGCCCTGGATTCAATCTTGAGAAAGTGCTAAGAATATTCTCATGACAAACAACGCCACTGCTTAAGCCTCATAATAGCGAGGTTTCGCAAACTTACGAAATACGAATACGAAAACGGATACGTCATAAATTCATGTAACATTTGAATAGAACACCTCAAATATCCGTGACAGTTGGTCAGTATTTTATGACGATCATCAAAAATTCATAGGTAGAAAATCTGATATAGATTTAAACACCTTTAGGAACTTTAAAAAATTGGAGTGTGACGTATCCGTTTTCGTTTTTGTGTTTCGTAAGTTTGCGAAACCTCACTATTAAGTCAGTTTTAAAAAGCACGAAAGTGCTACATGGACCCTAAATTACTTTCCTATGAGAGTCAATCCTATCTTTGGTTGGATCCCACCACTGAGCTAAATGAAAATTCCTATATGATCCTGCTATGATTTAGCGTGGGATGATACTGCTTTTTGATGCATGTGAGTTGAGTACTGTAGTATGTAGGGGCAGCTTTGGGTGGGGCAGCAGTCAGCGTGGGCCTCCTTCCCTATTATCCCCAAAACATACAGTAGTTACGCCCCTGCCCCTTTATTTGGGTCAAAAAATTACCATGAACAACCCAAGACTTTTTTATGCTCATCAAAATAAAACTGGCAACCACGTAAAACGCTCCCCCCCCTCCCCCCTCCTCCTTCCGGTGGATCCTTGATGATCCGCCCCTGGTATGTATGTTTATAAGTTTACTGTACCTGCAATTAGATTTACACTGTCCCACTGTTTCGCTAGGCCTATTGTATATAGTCACTCATGCATAGCATCCTTAATAAAATATTTTAATTAGGTAATTAATAATTATGAATAATTAATTAATATGGAATCTGTTTAGAAATTTGTCACAGTGTGTTTGTGGGGATTTTTTTTTTGAAAATTGCACATGTTCTGTTGTTAATGTTCACATGATGGCTGTTAAGAAAGCCTTTCTTTTCTAAGAAGAAGAAAAAGAAGAACATTAAGAAGTTGTGATTATTAGTGCTTGGGGACATTCGACAGGAGGTACAAAAAGCATGATTTAGTATCCATCCTGTAATTTGCATCATTTTTTCTTGAATGCGAATGAAAAAATATATCCAGGAAACCAAGATACAGTGCTGAATGGAAACAAGTTGGCTTTTTTTCCACTTAGGACTATATCTCTGTTATGTCTAAATCAACTAAATCACAAGCAAAATTGTGTGTAACATGTTATTTGGGTCACTATTTTTAAAAACTAGTTGAATTAAATTAAAGTGTTTGACATCATTGAATATTTCAGCAATTTTCTTTGTTAATTTCTTTGCACTATTCAAAGACACAGATAATTATATTCTATATAAAATGTTAATAAAACCAACTGTGACATGTATTAAATATAAACTATGCTTAATTTTGATGTGTCATTGATGTTTTAAAATGATTTTTGCCCAACATTTTCCAGATTTTTTTATTTAAACCATAGTGTTCATTATTCACTTAGGACAAAATTAATATAAACACTATTTGAGGCGTGACACGGAAAACCACCAAGTTGATGGAAAATTGGAAATTTAGTTATTGTAAAATCCATGTTATACTTTTCGAAAGCTTTAAATTGAAGGGGGTCAGTCATAAAAATCGGATATCTAAAACTGAAGTTATTAGACAAACTAGACAAATATTTCTTTTGTATTTGTTTATATTTTCTGTTGTTTATTTGCTTATTTCTCAATAACGTTCTGTGCGACAACTTGGTGGTTTTGCCATGACTGGCCTCATTTAGATTAGTCAGCAAAAATATAAGAATAAAACTAAACTGGTTCAACACTCCCATTTGGATGTCATGAATCATTGTGCCTAGTAACCTACATCAGTGAATGTTGTCCTGCACAGAGATTCTAATTGACTCTGTAGCATGGCTTAGATATTTTATATAAATCAGCTTTTACTTTATGAACTATAAAAGGTTTAGATCCCAGATAAATCTCAACATTCTTCTTCCTTTATATATGTATCAAGAAATGTGTTTTAAATAGTGCACTATGAAGCATAGTACTTGCCTAGTGTACTGCCCAATTCTAAACTAAGAAAATAATGTTACAAATCAGTTTTTTGTCAGACCTTGTTATATATTCTTTTTTAATAAGGGCAAAAAAATTATTGTTGTATTTGCCTTTTTGGCTCCAAAATTTGGAGGGACGGTAGGTTGATTAATTATTTTAATAAACCCACCTCATCTAGCTTTCAAATTTCACTCAAGATTAAATTTTCCCATTGCTATAACTGGGAATGTAATTCTATATTAAAAAACAACTAAAGTAAGGAAAAGTATTGAATTTTAATTATAAACGGTAATAAATTTCTAAATTCTATTTCTAAATTTATTCCTACTATGTGACTAAAAACTAATGAATTTCCCCTTTTGGCCGAAAACTGTAGAAGAAATTGTAAGTTTTGTCAGGGTAAAACTTACTGTGTAGGGTCCATTAAGCCCCAATATACCAAATACCCTAAAAAGAGCACGCAAAATAAGGTAATACTGTTTTTTTTTTTTTTTTTTGCTTGTCAAATTAAAAATCGTGAACACACCCAGCTCAACCTTGCCCTACCTGTCAGGGGTTTCCCTCATTGTGTGGGTATTACCCTGCTGTCAGTGAAGTCTTGGTGCATCCACTGGTTATATCGTGTCATCTGCAGCCAAATTGGGCTATCCTTTATGCCTTATCTACACATAAACAAGGGTTGTAATTATTTTAGGCGGAGGTAAGAATGGACACCAATTTTAGAATGTTCACCCACCCTGAAGGAATATTTAAAGTCCTTCCACCTGACCTATTTTCAACCTTCTACTCAACTAAAAAGTCTTAAAAAGTCCTCCCTTTATGTTTGCAACCCACACTTGACTTTCTGCAACTCTACAGATTTTTCAACAATTGTCTATATTTTTTGATAAATATTAAATAAATAACCTCTGAAAATTACTATAAATGGTTTAATTATAGTAATAATAAGAGAAGCTAAGGTTACTTCCAAATCCCTTGCTAGAATTATGCAGTTAATCTAACATAAACACTTTGAAAACAAACTTGCTGACTGAATAAAGTATAACAACAATGTTTGACATTGACAATGGCTAGTGGACCATCACTAAACTAACTCAATATTTAGGTTGTAATCTGTGTGTAGTACCGAAGTATACACTCTAATTAAATCACCAATGTTTGCATAGCTTTAATAAACATTTGCCAGTTATAATATTTGAGTTTTAAAGATACATTTTGAGGATTGAAGACCCAGTAATTACCTATATTGGTAATGGAAAATTGGAGAGATTTCTACAAATGATGTTTGTATACACTTTATGACTTTGTTGTAAGTATACAGCTGTTTACATTTACATGTATATGATTATATTGTATACTTCAGACTATTGTAATCATAGTTTGGATAGGGTATGTTGCTGACACAAGATTATCTATTGTAGATTGTGGATGGGAAGTGGAGAGGGTTGGGTGTGTTGGGGTGGAGTGGGTGGTCGGGTCCTAACGCAGAACACTCAGTGATGATGTAATCTTGGATCTGTACTGGTTTGCAGGAACTCAGGTCAGTCTCCAATCTTCATGCTGGCTTCAGGCTCGTAGCCAGGGGGTTCCTGGGGTTCGATTGAACCCCCTTTTTCAGCGGAACCCCCCACCCTACCAATATTGAACCCTTTTTCTTATTTTCGCATCTGTAGTCGATTACTGCACTCAAACTTTTCTAAAATTATCATCCATATCAACTATATAATAATAATAATAATAATAATGATAATAATTTAAATTTATATAGCGCAAATTAAATAACAAAGTTAAAATCAAATGCGCTTTACGACTAATATAACTAATATGCCAAATACACACTATTAGAGTGTAGATAGGCCCAGTCCCCATAGGGGAGTTTCCTCTTGACCCCACTGTGGCTCTTAACCGAACCCCCTTTAGGAGTACCTGATTATGGGCCTGTGAAGCCAGTTTCAGACCGTAGCCCGTTAAGTTTTACCCATGCTTTCTGATGGCAATTAAACATCTTTACATAAACATAGGATATTATTTTTTTTATAAACAACACTCCTTTATAAAGGAAAATAATTTTATGCTGTTTATTTTATTTTATTTTTTTTTTGGATACAATATACATTAATTTGCTGTTCCTCAGTTTTTTTATAATTTTGTAATTTTTTTTTTTTATCCTATTGTAATTTTTTACAAAAATGTTGTGTCTACTGTAGGACGATAGTTGGATTGTACCATCGCCTAGCTAGGCTAGGCCTATTCATAGCTAGCTGGATGGTATGCGAAACACCGATTGCTAAAATTATAATTATATGCTTGTTATTTGACTTGTGGCAACAAAACAATCTTTAACTTGGCCCTAAATGAAATACGTAATCTAAATTGAATTTGACTCAAAACAAGTTCAAAACCCTCTCAATTTCATTCTAATAATGCGACCGCGTACTCGGGGCAATGCCAAATCAGCTGAAGCCCGTCGCACCGTGGAGGACCAAACGAACAGTCATTGCTTCGGCATGCGCACTATGGTTTCACGCTCTGCTGCACGTCCTACAGTCCCACGTCGTGTGTTTCAAAAGCAGGTTATTGTTGTTCATTCGTAAGCATTTTGACTCACATTATATGGGAGACAGGTGGTAAACAATCAGCCTTACTAGGTATTTTGCTCGGCAATATTATTAGTGAGAGGAATTTAAGACAAATTTTAAGATGACTAATAGAACCTAATCATCAAATTAGATTTTTTATTTTATTAGAAATGCAAACAATTTTTTTTTCTAAAATAATTTTACTATTGAATTTAATATCATTAATACCCTTGACCTTATCAGTGCTTATTCTCTGACCTTCTTAAAATTATGCAGGAAATTATCTCTTCAAATAAAATCTAATAATGTTAAAAAGATGAAAATTTAAAGACACAATTTTGTTGATTCAGCCATGACCCCAGGGGGACAGGAAGACCTAATTAATAATGTCTCTTCTACAAATAGAAACTTTAAAAAAAAAAGAAAATAATTTTTAACATTTAATTTTCATGTCATTAATTAAACATGAACTATGTATCCTCATCATTCGAAAAATTCATAGAACATCAAAATAACCCTTCCCAATGCGGAGTTGATTTTTGTGTGTCTATCATGAATGTTTGAAAAAGATTGCAACTTTGGTAGAACATTTCTAATAACCTTCATCCTATGGATGTTGCTTCAAATGTTTACGAAAACATTTAATGAATTTAAAAAACAACTAATAATTTATTAATCAAATTTGTAACAAAGAAAACTTATCGTTATAAATACACTTGTAAATAATTGTTTCACTGTTATACCGTATAAAATATATAATTTTGAATTTATAAATATGAAAGTTGCCACATATGGTTAAACAAGGAAACAGAATTCTTTAAATGTTTGGGGTAGGCAGATGGCGCAGAGTGCATTGTTAGAAGTTTGAACGTGTCTCTCTCTACGTCTTGACCAGCCAGGTTCAGGTAACCCAACCTGTATTGAAAATTTGTTGTAAAAGTTTCCCTGTAATTATTTTCCATTGTGCCATTTTTTAGTCTTACAGCTAGACTACGATCCATGGCTAGAAACTAACATTGCATGTGGAGTCTTGCCATACATTTAATTTAACCTTTTCATGGATAATATACTAAAGAAAAAAAATAACATAAGCGCAGTAACAAATGACCGTTTAAATTTGCGTAGCAGGTGATATTGATACTATAAAACATAGAAATCATGTAGCACAAGCAACAACAAGCATCCAGTATAATTATTTTTTTAATATCCATTTATTACCAGTTGATTTTGAGACAGTTTAAAAGTAAAGAATTCAAATTGATAAAGTGTACATGATAAGATCAATGCATTTGAGCATGTCTTGTACTAATTACTGTATACTTTTAATAGATCTGGTTTTAGGTCATGTGTACCCTGTACTTGTTGTAGATCAAACTCTTCATTATAACAAGCATGTATACTTCATAGATAGCTGTTTTATTTCATTGTAATAGCTTATTATTGCTTTAGTACATTTTACTACATTTTACTCAACTTATCCAATTTTAAAGTATAATTCATACTCCAAGCAATGAGATACACGCCATAGTTACAGTATTCAATATTTCGACATAAATTATGTCATCATCAGGAATGTTTATGTCGAAATATTGAATTCTGTCACGATAGCGTATATCTCGTTACTTATATTATGCATTATACTTTCTTTCTTGAAGTTGATTAATGGACCTTTTGGATTATAAAATTTTAAAATTATTCATTTAAAAAAATATATAGCTTGCAGATAATTTTATTTTATAATGCAATATATTAATTTTACTTCAGTACGTTTAATTTGTCTTAAATACTGTAATTTATATATGATTATTTTTTAAGGTCTTTTGAAGTATTTTTATGTATGTAGGCCTACATGAATTTTGTTTTATGATTTGCCAAAGGAAAACAAATTTCTGATTTCTATGATTGGACAAATAAACATCTTATCTTAGATATTACACCAATCATACTTTAATGATTCAAGTTTTTTTGTAATATTATGTTTAATTAATTTCTTGGTCATCATAGTATAATTTAATTAAGAAAGTCACATGATTTATTTCCTGACTTCAAGATGAAGGATGTTGTTATGGTTCGACCAATAGGAAGTGTCTACTCACATTTCTCGGCCAATAGGAAATCACCAAGGACTAATGCATCCTTTTTTATTCTTAATCAATTAATGTTTCTCTGTTTTGAAAAATGTTCAAGATTGTATTTTTACTAAAACCAAATCGATCACAAAAAAATGATTTTATTAATAATTACTTGTATATATGGGATGTCTTAACCAATACTGATAGTACACCAGGGCATCAGGGGAAACTTTACTCAATTTGCATAATTTTTTTTAAAGCTACAAACTTGAGCCAAAATTTTGAACACCTCTGTCTTCTACTATGGGTTTGTCTGTAATTTTTAAATAATGTCTCACTAATGAATTAACCTTGATATACATAAACAGTATACAATTTACATAATAATAATGAAAATAACGACAATTACAATAACAACAATAATAATAATATTTATTAATGTAAAGCTTTAGAACATTGATTTATAAAATGTCATTATGTGCAGGATGTCCTATAGGAAATTACAAATACCGCCTAGAAATTCAAAGTAAAAAGTTTCTCAATTACAATATTTTTTTCTTCTATTAAAAGCATCGCTTTCTAGCTAAAAATACATTATTGATAATATCAATTATGATTTATGTTTAAAAGGTTGTTAACACATTATGTGTCATGGAAGTAGTTGGTAGTAATGGTAACTGCACTCATCCAGAGATTAGGAGTTTCAATCTCATGTTGGCCAGTTACTTAAAAGTGTCCTCAGGCTGCCACTTAACTGACATTGTCTCTCTCTAGTATCTACTGATGAATGTTCTTGGCTTACTGTACTGGAGTAATTTCATGTAGTAGAATTAAGAAAAGCCCAGTGGGTAAAACTTTGTTATGCCTTGTTTTATAAACTTCTTTTAGACAAATGGCAATAATGAGGCTGGAGTAAAAATTAAAACTAAATGCTATAGTGTACTTAGCATGTTGTATCTAGGAATTGAGGTATAGATGGTAATATTAATTATTGTAATATAATATTTACTTTATCAATAATATTCATGAATCAGAAGTTGAATAAATCATTTTTATTTTTCTTTCAAATTTTTAATTATTCATGTTGGATATTTTAATAACAAGCAAAAATAAAAGATTTTCCTTCAAAACTCTTGTCTGAATGTTCACGAAAGGTATGAAAAAAATTCCTTTCTCAGTTGTGTTCCATAAATGTTAAGCTCCACGTACATGTTTTTATCATTAGTTTGCTTTTAAAAAATGTTTACCCTCCCCTGTTAGAAACTTTAGGGCAGGGAAGGATTTTGAAATGACATTTAAGCAAAATCAGAATTTTGTTTTAGTATTTTACTATAATCATGATTATCTAGAACTTTCTTCAGATGGAAGCGGAAGAAGGCAAACATTTTTTTAGGCTTTACCATTTCAATACCATTATTAATTTTTTAAACACCCAACAATATTTTTATTTTAGCCATTTTCAAATCTTCAAAATTGTTTGGTTAAATTTTAGCATGTACTATTTAAACGTAGCATTAATTTGTGTAGGAATAAAATGTGTGTATTAATAATTTTTGTTTTAATTTTCTGCCATTTGTGTGCTACATTCAGATGATTTTAATTAATGACTCAGCATGAGATAATCCATATTTAGGCCTAGTCTGTGATGCCACCAAAGATATCTAGAATATCGGAGTAAAAGCAAAAGTGATGACACTTGTCACTTAAGTCACATAAAATAATGTATCTGGCATAGCTGGTTTTGACATTTATCTTGTGATATTTATCTGGTCGATCAAAGTGCCCAACATTCACTATCGGTTAGGTATCTATTTTATCAGTGATTGATAACGTGTCAGTGGAAGATTCAGAAAGTAAATAAATTAGATTTAATTAGATTAGATGCTAAATAATGCTGGTGGTATGGCCACGCCCACCCCCTACATTTCCCTATTATGGGTTAAGGGGAATTGATATGAGATAGAAGGTAACTTTATTCTCCTGCCTTTCCATTTCATGGTCCCTGGTTCAAACCCTCTTTGATACCAAGTTTTTTATAACATTTCTTCATGAGACTTAGTGTATGTGGAATAGCATGTTTATTATTCGCTATGAAAAACATTCTCTGCCATCCTATGGAGAAAACTTTCCACTTAAAAGTTTAAAACCAGGTTTTTAGCCTAGTTATTCGATATCTTCAACTAAAAATTGGGGTGGATCACACTTTACATCAAAGCGTATGTACAGTAATGTATTCCTATAAATTGAAATTAAATAAGTGTTACATGGCAGAGGCAGATTTAAAGTGGGGCTGGACCTTCTCTGGCCCTTTCGGAAGTAAAATATATCAACATTATTAACATTGTCTATAAATTGAAATATATTCAGCAATTATAAGACAAGAATTGATCTCTTAACATGCCCCTGAGTCCATTTTCGGACATCAAAAACCAAAGTTTCATGAGGAGCATTCCCCTGGGCTCCACCCCTTTTCCAAAAGTCTGCAGATGCTTAGCTCCAATGATAAGAAAAGTGTTTTCACCCATACCCTACCTTAAAATTTAAAAAAGGTGGAAGAAGCTTTTTTTTTTAGATCTTTTTTTATCCTTTCTATGATTTATCTTTAGAGATAGTAAAAATCTTGTTTTCTAGTGGCATTCACTGGCCATTTTCCTGATGAATAAATACTGTAATTCCATGTTTGCGGTTTAACCCATCATTTTAACCTTCATTTTCATTCCCAGTGGAAAATATTATGAGGGGTATAGCCTAAAATTAGAAAGTGTAGTAGATGATAAATGTACTGAAAGTGAACTTTACATAGGAAGAAGACATCCATCCTTCACCGGCTTCCTTGTAGATATAAATGATTAGAATTGAGACTTCTTCACCCAGTTAATTTTTTCTTAATTTCCAAGCTGTTTACTTCCATTAATGTAAAGCATGTTGCTAATATTGTAATACATTGTATAAGATAAATATTACTGATATTTAATTGATTTTATTTTTAATGGAAATCTTGTTTAAACCAAAAATGGTAGATTCTTCGCTTGTCTTATTACGTTATCTTGTCCTTTCCACACTTTCACCACAGGAAGTGATACACTGTGCATTACTCTAATTATTCAATTTTGTTCCAATTTAAGATGAATTTATTTAGTGTTTTAGTAAAACATAAACTTAATACTATTTATTACTATATTACTACAATAATAAAAACTGCTTCATATATGAAATTTAACAATATATTAACATTTAACCTCAGTTAATTGTTTTAAAACTATACAAATGTTATCAAAATCATGCATACAGTATTTTGTGAAGTGAAATATAGCCATTCAGTTCAAGAAATGAATTTGAAATGTCATGATCGTCATCATTTACCAAATCGGCAAACATTGCCTTGATTACACACCAAGCAGTTAAATGGTGATAAATAACTAGAACATGTATGCTTCAGGCCTCGAAGTCTTTTACAATAAAAATAATGAAGATCTAAGGAAAATCACTGTTGAAAAATTTAAAGACACTGGTGGTAATTGTCTGCTGAATGTTGATGCCAATGCATTCGTTTAAAAAATAATCTGAGAATTAAGAAAAAGCGTGTGTTCCATAAAAGTTGGTAAAAGCCTGACATAATAGTGAGTTTTTGCAACATTTCGAAATACAAAAAAAAAGATACATCATAAATTCTTGTAATATTTGAGTAGACCACCTTGAATATCTGTCGCAGTTTGGTCAGTATTTTGGGAGGATCATCAACGATTCGTAGGTAGAAAATTTGATATATTTTTTAACACATTTAGCAACTTAAAAAATGTAAGCGTGAGATATCTGTTTTTGTTATTGTATTTTGTAAATTCAAGGCAGGCCAACACATCTTTGTTTAATGTTTTTTTTCCATGTATCTAAAATTAAAATGCCATAATGTATTTGTTCTGTGAGCCTACTTCTTTTTACAACATAAATGCAATAAGATAAATCTAAGATTGCAAATCATTTCTAAGATGTCAATTTATTTTAAATTAAGTTAAAATTGGATTGGCATTGTAGCTTTTTGTTTAGATGCTTACTGTACCTTCCAATCCCAAGGCACTGGGTTCAAACCTGGCTGCACACTGCATCAAAATAGTTCCATCGTCTTTGCAAACAAATAAAATCTGCGTGCATTAGTTTATGCAAACATTACTAATGTACGTCAAGAACCTAAAAATCTTGAAACTACTGTAGTTATCAACTCCTTTCACAATTATCAGGTTTTCTGGTTTATGTAATCTGACAAAACTACCTATTAAATTGGACAGAAATACATTCATTTAACAGTAACCTTTGATGTATTCTATGTATGCATTGTTCTAACATTGGTTTATGTAATGTAATGTAAGATTGACTCAGTATTCGGATTTTATCAACAGTAATCCATTTAAATTTTTGTCAAATTTAATTTGAAAGAAACCACTTCAAAATAGATATAATCACTTAAATATAATTTAAAATTTGCATATGCATTAGTTTATTCAAAGCATTACTAATGCCAAGGACCCAAAAATCTTGAAATTAACTGTAGTTATCAACTCCTTTCACAATTATCACGTTTTCTGGTTCATGTAATCTGGCAAAATTACCTATTAAATTGGACAGAAATACATTCATTTAACAGTAACCTTTGATGTCTTCTATGTATGCATTGTTCTAACATTAATTTTATTATGAATGATTTATGTAATGAATGTAAGATATTGACTTAATCTTCGGATTTTATCAACAGTAGTCCATTTCAATTTTTGTCAAATTTAGTTTGTTGAAAAAACACAAATGAATAACCACTTTGAAATAGATATATTCACTTAAATATAATTTAGTCATGCTTAATTTCACACGTATTATGGTTTCCATATGCTTTGATGCTTTATTTAATTTGCAGCCATTAGAAGTGATTCTAATCTTCTGGTTACTCTCGAATTCTGAATACAGTATGACGGTAAGAATATTGGGAATTTCAGCCTAATAAAGTTGTTTAATGTCCAAGCACAAAAAAGGTACAAAACTTGGGTAATTCGGGAAATAATTTGTTTTAGTAGGTACTTATTACTGTATTTTCAATAGTTCAACCTCTTTTTTCTTTAGTCAAATTTTGTGATTTTGCAGGGTAACTTTGTGTTTCCTTTAATTTTCTGGATAATTATGTACATGTATTTAGCCAAAAAATTGAAATATAAAAATTAATTAAAAAGGCTGGCTTTGTTTTTCAAAATGTTTGTTTCATAGTAAGGGCTTGAAACCAATGTAAATATGAAACACTTGAACCAAAGTCTGAACAAAATGGATTGTCCGAAGGAGGGTTGATTTAGGGAGGATCGACTATACTACAATGCATAATAACTTGTAAAAATTGCCATTTATTAACAATCACAGGATAGAAATAGCAGTAATTTATTTAAGTAAAATATGAGTGGCGTTTAACTCAGTTGGTTAAAGATGTTATGACCCAAAAAAAATGACAAAAATGTGAATTTGAAAATAACTTGCTTATTTTAAAGAAATTTGTATATTAAGATTATTCATCTCAAAATTAAAATATTTAAAGAAAAATTACCTCTAATTTTGCAACATTATAATGCTAAAAATGAGCAAAATCCATTAAAAGGCTGGCAGAAAATATAAAAAGTATCCCAAAAATTATAAGAAAATATTTAAAGTGATCGAAAAATTGAGGATTCTATAATTTTGGTAATTTTTCAATTTAAATTCTCAAGTTATTAACTTTGATGTTAATTTAATATGAGCAAGTTAATTTAAAAATGGTTATGATTTTTGGTCATTTTCGAGTGACAATTCATTTTCAAACTGGTCATAGTCATTGTGTTATGTGATGAACCGTGGAGACTCACTGATCCCTGGTTCATTGCCACTCCTTGTGTTTCAGATGAGACATTAAGTTGTTGATCCTATGTACAACATGGCTCATGTACACATTAAATAATGCAGTACTGCACCCTTCACAAAAGAGTAATTGAATTATCTCCCAGTGTTCTGCCCAATCACCACCAGAAGGAACCCACTGGAAATAAGACACTTGACTATTTTGGGTTATTCTTGGTTTCTAACAACACTGAATAAATATAAAATAAACATAATTAATGTCAAAAATGATTTTGGTTTCAGTAGTTAGGGCATATTTACTTAGAGAGAGCATATTAAAAGCAATAAACAGCACAAGATTTTTATTTAAATGGGTAGGGATAGAGCATTTATTACAAAGTCATAAAGAGAGTATATTTAAAGGTTGCTTGTTTATTCAAATAACTATAATGTCTATGTATACTAACTGTAATAAAAATAGAAAATTACAATTCAACAGGTTTTTTAACCAGTAGCCTTCAGTGGGAAATTATTAATTGTACCGTCTAGTGGTTCGTAATTGGTAGAAGACCTGTTAGTGAAATACAATGTCAAAAATCACTTTAATCATCAAATCTATCCAGTATCGTTAAAAGAAACGCCCTTCCTGTGAGATTAAGACGTCTAGAGAGTGACATTTACTACCCAGTTGAGGAAGCATAATTCCTTGAATATTCATAATAAAATTTCCTAAATATACTAATTATGCTTTCCTTTATTTTATATCTAGTTTCCTGTGGAAGTGGCATTCTTCAGTTTGATTGAAGCTTAACCATACCATAATAAATCTGAAGGCTCTATAAACAGTATTATTATTGTTATTATACCAAATATTCAATTACCTTGCATACAATAGTACAGAAACTTTAATTTGGTGAAAGATAGGATATTTTATTCAACTCAGTATTTAGGGGCAGGAAAGGAAAGATTGTGGAAAGTTGCAAATTCGGAAAGATTTCAGCACTGGTTTCCAATCAATACTATACATAATATGTCATTATGTGTTAACAAACCATAGAGAATGTGAATATACCAAAACACAATTTTAAAACAGTCCATTACCTTATATGACCAGAATCCTGAATTCATTCTGAGGCGCTGGGGTAGATGGATTCTTCAGTCTGGGTTTTGGCTGATAAGCTCTTTCGGTCGTACATGAATGTGACAGGTTTGCAAAATGTATAAAAATATTGTAATAATATTTTATAAATTCTAAATAATTTTCTGCTGTATTGGAATATTTTACTATAAATCCCTGTATATTTTATATGTATAATTGTAGACTTCTTTGTCTAGAAAATTCTGCGAAGGATTGTGTTATTGTAATGTTTTAAAAGTAAAGTAAAAGTAGATCCTGAAGGCTCATTCTGCTGGAGCTTATTTCCAGTTTCAGTAGCGTGAAATGGATGAGAGTATGATACTCCTAGATGGAACGCTAGTTCATCCCAGGTTACTTCCCAGAAAATTGCTGGTGCCCATCATACAGCTGGGTAGACTGAAGCAATGTGAGTAACATGCGTTGCTCAGGTGCACAAGCAACTGGCGTGAGTGAGCTTCGAACCACCGACCTCTCGATTGGGATTTTGAACCGCAACTGCTGCTCCAACTGCTCCCACAGTTTTAAATGTTGAATAAATATACCCAGAATAACTCAGCTACGTTTTGTTAAATAGAACATCCCATTTTTCACCTCATTGAATATTTTGTAAGAAATGTAAAATTTTATTTATGAGATTTTTTATCTTTTAGAGAGATTGCTACTCGCAGCGCCCATGGGTTGGAATCTGATGTTTGGTCGTTGGGATGTATGCTGTTCACATTTCTAACTGGTAAACCACCGTTTGATGTAAGTAAATGTTAAACTCTCTATTCAGATTCCTTGCATTTCAACTTTATGGTAAAAATTGAGTTTATATGTGAATGTACAATGAATCCATCAAATAGAGCCCAAAAGTCACTTCATATTCTCAACTATTAAAAGAACCTGAAAATTAAAATAACTAAATTCAAAATGGTATAGAAATGATAATATATATGTAAATTGTTTTTAAATTTGTAATTTCATAACATGCTCAATTCAATTTTGATGTTTTTATAAAATTCTTACTAAAGAATTTAAAAATTACATCAGAATGAACACTATAGCTAACTTGATACTTGCATGCAAATTTCATGTTTGAAATTTGTGCACGACAAAAATTTTCATGAACCAATCATGAACTATGCCCAAACTAAATGTAATCTAGTCATACCAGCGTGAACCATCCGTGAACTATGTGCAAACTAAGCGCAAACTAGCCGTACTAGCACGTGCCAATGTGAAACAATTCTCATGACGTCAAAAAAGGTAAATACAATGTCGTGAAAATGAATGTCAATATGGTGTAACAATGCGTAAGCTGACAGTATATATTTTGTGAACTATTCGTAGATTTGACATGACCAAAAATACTTTGTGGCAATAATAGTATGGGCTGTCATGTGACCATGCGGATCAGTGCACAAACCCAAATGTGGGCATGTGTCAGGATGGCTTATGCCATGTTTGTGTTATTTGGAATGCAACTCTCCAAGTGCTACCTCTGTAGCCATTTTGGACCCTAGATTACTGCACAGGCCATGAAAATGCTCCCTTGAAAAATCATGGCCGCGACCACTACCATAAAAGCCACTTTACACTATAACGATAATAGTCAATGATAAATGGGCAAAATGAATCACCATAGAATTTGTATACTGTGATAAAACAGTCAATATCAATAAAATCGTTAAATATCAACGATTTTGACATTTTTATTGATTATGACATCATTTTGATTTGACTTGAGAATAAATTTTTAATTGTATACAGAAGGAAGGTTTATCTTGCCATTTTAGTCTAAAAACATCTCAAATTTGTTATTATTTTAATAGGAACAACATCTTTGCATTCATTTATCGTTGATCGTTATCATCATGGTATGAACAGGCCATTAATGTGGTTCATTTTCAGTTACTGCAGTAATTCAATTACAATAGTATTAGCTCAAAAGCTGTAAAAGAATTACTGAAAGCAACATTTCGAGATGTGGCCTGTGTGTCAATGCAATCACCAAATAAAAACATAATACCTCTGGATTACTGCAGTAACAGAAGTAGAGTTATTAACACTGGATTACTGCAGTAACTGCAGTAGAATAATTTTGACATGATCCCTAACTTGGATGGAGTTCCACACTTAATAAGCTGTACTTCTTCTCTCTGCCATTTGTGAGGTGTCGTGACAAAATGAGTCGTGTTGTACGCCAGGCCATTTTGAGATATTCACAAAAATAGACAGAAAGTCATAATTTCACAAAAATGAGATTCCTGTTGTTTTGTTAAGTTTAGTAATTAAATTTTATGATTACAAACTTCCTGCTTATGTTTATTTACAATAAACATGTTTTTGAACTACATTTTGTATAGGCTATTTTTCAAAATCAATGGAAAAACATACAGGAAGTCAAAAAAAGTTGTTTATCTTTAAAGTCGATTTTCGCCAAAGTGTGTTTTCATGCACAAATGTTTTAAAATGATTTTCTCTGGTTATACTGAAGCTATGAACTTCATTTAAAAACCAATTTAAAGCTTATAATCTCTTCTATCCAAATACAACAATAACTCAATTTTGTTTTTTTTGTACAACACGACTCATTTTGTGGTGACACCTCACATTTTACTAATACCATAATCCTAATCGCATACATTACATTCAAACTATTAAACAAAAATTAAAATAACATGGACAATTATTAACAATTATCTGTTTATTTAACCTTAAATTAAAAAAAGAAATTTGTCTATACTTTACAATGACACGTACTGGTGATTTTAATTGCAAATGACGTATTGTAATATTAATTGATTAAAGGACTTTAAATTGTATTGTTCCGATTCCGTTACTATACTCAACATCTGCATGTATTTCTATTAATTCAAGGCGAACACAACAACCTTAGTATGATAAATAGTATCACGCAACCTTTTGTTTCTTTTTTTGTGGAACATGATTCATTATTTGTGAATCACTCATTGTACTAAATTGGTCGTTGGTTTCTGTTGGATCATGTTGCCTGCAGTACCTAGGCTTATGTAGTCAGTAACTTATCTACCAATATCATTACTGATGAATTAGTATTTTTATTATCATTGTTATCAAGCAACTTTGTTTCTTTTTGTTTACACAAAACATGATATCATTTTCCGCAGTACCTAGGCTATGATTAACAAGTCCTCAATATCTACCATTATCATATGACTAATGAATTAATATTGTCATTGTTTTCACTCCACATTTTTTTTCATTTAGACACAAAAACATGATTCAGTATCTATCATATCCCACAGGACATAGGCTACGATTATCAAGTCGGCAGTCTCTACCACCATCATATTACTAATTAATTAATAATATTTAACATTATTCTCTAAATTTTAAGATTTTTTTTCTGTCTGACAGAACATGGTTCATTGTCATTACCCACAGTTAAAAAAAGTAAATCTATTGTCTGATCCTGAAGGCCCATAGGGCTGGAGCTTATTTCCAGTTTCAGTAGCGTGAAGCGGATGAGAGTATGAAACTCCCTGAATTGGACGCTAGTCTATCGCAGGTTACTTCCCAGCAATTTGCTGGTACTCATTGTACAGCTGGGTAGACTGAAGCAATGTGAATAAAATATGTTGCTTAGGAGCACAAGCAACTGGCGTGAGTGAGTCTTAAACCACCGCTGCACCAAGTGCTCCCACTCTTTGATCATAGTAGGCTAGGATTGTTATCCCTTACAATTTTTACATAACCACGCTTGTCATTTAGAAAATTTAAAATTGAAATTAAAGCTGGAGAAACCAGTCTGGTGGTTGGGAG